>NW_019291263.1:0-10949 GCF_000500325.1 Leptinotarsa decemlineata
AGGTGAATGGCTCTATTCTGGATGGAATCCAGAAACTTCAGAATATGTTTGGGGGCTCGATACATGAGAACAATACTCCAAAGAAGGTTTGATCTGAGCTTTATAAAGCATCAAAAGTTGCTGACGTATGTACAGTTTTTTGGTTCAGAACAGTGTCCGAAACTTTTGAGGAGCAGCTCTTGCAATTGCAGCGACATGATTGTGGCAAAACATTTTGGTATCCATTTTAATCCCCAACAAACTTATCGAAGCAGAAAGCGGAATTGTCTGACCTGACATTATTATATCCGGTTTGGATTGGATATATTGGATTCTTGGTTTTTTTCAATGAGACGATTCTATACAATAGAAAGAGGGTTGGAGAAAATATGGAACCCTGGGAAACACCAGCGATGATGGTCAAATTATTAAACAGATGTCGATCGACGGCCACTTGCAGGAAAAGTTCTTTCAGGAAGCTGGAGAGCCATACACAAAAATGATTCGACAAGCCATAGCATCGAAGTTTGGCCAGCAAATCCTCATGCCACACACGGTGAAAAGCCTTAGAAATATCAAGAGTAACAGCTCTTGACTCTCCATGTTTCTCGATTGCGTTATTCCAAATATGGGTGACATACGATAAAAGGTCACTTGTTGATCTTTGCTTCCGAAAGCCATATTGATGGTCGCTCAAGATATTGAAGCCTTCCAAATATTCAAGGATATGGGGGTTTGCGGCTTTCCCCATGAGTTTTGATATCACTGATTGCGGAATATAAAATTTTTAATTACTATGAAGTTCTCCATGAATCTTACTCCAGGTTTTTCAGTTATTTTGAGTTCTAAGTGACTTCAAGACAGATTTATTTCAAGTGATTTTTGAACAATTCACAAATATACCTCATTTTCAATTGAACCTTTTTTTTCTCCATTTGATAAATAGAGATTTTGCTATAAATATAAAAAATGGGTGCTCAAATGAAGTTTATGATATCTTGTAAAGGTTATCATGTTAAAATCAAATCCGAAATCCAGCTACGGTTTATTGTTATTCATTTATTAAAATTCGGAGGTCGCTAACTGAAATAAAATGAATTATTTTATTTCTTATAATTACAGAAAATTGTCGTGTTCATAATATACTTTGCAAGATATTATCGTATAATAAAAATTTCTCAATATGATAATGAAACTAATTATTTCCAGCTTCCCGCTTTGGTTGGTATACTAATTAGCAAATATCGTTCAATATGGAAAAATATATTACACAATGAATTGTACAAGAACATTCACATTTTGCGATAAATGAAAGAAGGAGTGAATTATATGAATTTATTAAAATCATAATAGCTTCGATCGAAATAATATCTAGTCATGCGACTAACAGGTAAGACCTAAAGAAAAAAAATACTGTTTGGTGTACCACAAGAATATATCATCAGACCACTTCTATTGCATAAAAATCTGTTGCATACATACATACAAGGGCGTTTTTTTATCATGTGGTAATATTGCTTAATTCTAAACCGTAACAGATACAAAAACGATTATATGGGAAAAAAGATAACTGTCATCGGGAACAATACAGTGGTCGAAGAAAATTTACGGGGACTCTCGCCCTTCTCGACTTATACGGGGGAAACCAAATATGTTGTTTTTCGTTTTTTTCGAATGGACTTGTTATTTCGGAGAATATCAAAAAATGGAAAATCAAAATTGTATTCGAAATGTACTATGACGATGTGGAATATTCAATAAAACATTTTGTCTCAGCATGGTCATCACCAACTTTTTTTTTTAATAAGGACCTGTCTTTTTTATTACAGATATTGATAAAGCGATAAATTCACAATCACATTTAATATTTTTATAGCGTTTCATTTGAAAAAACCACCATAATCAGTGACAACAATCAAACAGAAAAACAATTTATTTCATCATGAACTTCTGGGAAAAATGAAACCAATACGGAAAATCAAAGCTACATGACAATCTACATTAACTGGTCGAATTGACGACCTCTTTGTTGAATGCACATAAGTTGTCGGTACAGACAATTTCTGTGGTAATTTTCTAGCATAATAGGTGTAATACTAATACATGCATCTTTAATTTTTTGTTTGAGATGGTCGATATCTGTACTTGGTATTGAAAACGATCTGGAGATCCAGCTGGCCAGTTAATTGGTCCATTGTTTCCAATCCATTTTTTGAGAATATTGCATCTAAATGTTTCCTTACTATTGCTGCATTATGGGGAGGAGCGCCGCCCTGTTGAAAATATCGTATTTCATGACAGAAATTCAGTGGCAATTCATCTAAGTAGCCATCGAATTCGTTGAATAGAAAATGAAGATACATTTCACTATCCAAATGATCATCGTAAAAGAAAGGGTCAAGGATGTTGTTCCCACAATTCCCAACCAAACATTTATTCTGAACCTTTCTTGGAAATTGGTTTCCCTACGTAAATGTTCATTTGTATATTCCACCTATAATGGATATTTCTGTTGGTGAATTTTGATTTGTCCGTCCATATTATTTTTCCACAAATATTTCCAACTTCCCTATTTCTACGTCTTAACCACTTCGCAAATCGTACTCTCTTTCCCTAATCCCTTTCATTGAGGTGATGAACTTTGCGTATCCTGTAGCATTCACATTTGTTCTTTTTCATAACAGTCCTGATGGATTTAAAGAACAATCTTGATCAGTATAATTTTTGTAACTTGCCAATCCTAAATTATGGCAGAAATAACAGCTTCAGTTTCAGTTGATACGTCAAGAAAAGTACTTCGACAAAGCCACTGAAGATGACTGCCGCAGTTGCAGTTGAAACGTTCACAAAATTCAGGAACCAATCAAAACATTGAGGCCAGTTGTGAAAGCCTACATTCCTAAGGAATATATGTATTTCAGACGAAACTATGTGCAATCGTGCACTGTTCAAAAAAGGGTGGTTTGGGGCATCAACAAATGGATAGGGTTAGTGTTCTCACAAATAGCTTAGCCTCGTTCGAATCATTGATAGAATTAGGAGTAATGTTGAGACTGAATCAGAATAACGTAAAAAACTGGGATAAACTGACGTAAAGCCACAGATTGACACTAAACTGGGCATCAGAACACTCAGGAAATGAAAATGATTATTCCAAATAAGGATAATCGATTCCATATTTGGAATTCCATTAATAAAATATACTTGGGAACAGAGTCGAAGAACTGCTCAAACTTAGCAAAGATTTCATGAAAATAGTTATATCGTTACTCCAACCAACCAAAAGTTTTTTCAGAAATATGTGACAATCGTCCAACAAAGGGCATGTGCAGTATCTGCAATGTCTTTCAAAGACTAGAAAAAAACATGTAGAAAGCATTCAAACAGCAGAGTAAAACTGAGCAAGGACAGTAGTAAATCGTTTTTCATTCAACAGAATTTGACTGGCAATAGTTTTCATTTCGCAGTCGTTAAATGTACAGAAAAATCTCGTAGTCCACTGCGTCGCTAGATTTGAATCCCTTCGATCATTTTGTTGCGGAGTTACTGAAAGGGCGCAGTTTTTTCAACAAGGACGTTATAATTGTGAAATTTTCGATGTCTACTATTCTAAAATCAATTTCATTTCAAGTTTAATAATAACAATCTCAAAAATTGTTTCCCCAAGTTGGAATATGGAACATTACATCAGATAAAACTGCCACATTTTTTGTAGAAATTGAGATTCCATTAACTGGTAATTATTTGCAGAACATAAACTTTTCATTGACAAAAAAAGAGCAACCCTAAACGGGCTTTTAGGGGCTCAGACTTTTCAAAATTCAAAATGTATAAATAGGAACTCACCTTAACCTCGCCTTGATCATGCTGTAACGTTGAGGGGAAGTCTAAAAAGAATCTAGAAGGTCACTAGCAAAACTACTCCACCATAATCACTATAAACCCTAATTTCAACCCTGATCTTTCGGGGCGCGATATTTTTGCCCTCGAAGATGATCAGTAAGCACCCCGTTCAACGGCGGTAACAATAGCGACTAGAGATATATCAATGAATACGCCAGAGAAAGTGAAAGACTTAGATGGTAGAGGTAGAGACTACTGCAAACTGTCAGTGGCAACAAAACTACGGGTTTAGATGAACAGCCACTGATTTTTATTACTCGTTCCCCCTTTCAGTATAGTTAGTGACGAATTCCGTCATTTTATATTATAATAGATTTCTGTGAATGCTTGTTTAAGGAACCTTGAGGAAAGAGCTAACAAAGGAGGCTAATTCTTCTCGTTTTCGGACTGTTTGCTTTTCAATTGTGGAAATAAACTGAAATTAACTTAATTGTTCGCAAATTTTTGGCGATTTAAGCTACAAAATTTGTTCCCAGTTACCGAAAATGAACTCCAAAATAATAATATTGTTGTGAGGACTTTGAATGTATCAGCTTATACACAGTGTGTACAAACGGAAACGAAACAGAAGAAACGTCAATATTTCAAAAAAAGCAGGTGTTGATACTAGTGGTTCAAAGTTTTCATTTGTTGAATTGACTCGATGCAGTTTTATATTGAATGGACACGACGTGATCGATTCACTAGTAAGAAGTGAGAAAATGTTCAACCCAAGAAAAACCTCATCGTTACAAAATGATATTTGAAATGGACGAGATTATTAGTAAAAATGGGTCTGTGCACAAAAAATAGAATCAGAGAAGTTAGGAGCAAGGACAAATGAAGAAAAAATAGAAATGATGTTCCAAAAAGAAGTGCAGTTTAGAAGCGAAGGAGGCTCACAAAAAATTAGCTGAAATTAGCTGAAGGAAACAATAATCAGAAAAGAATTCAATACTTCAGCAACTGGAGTTAATGAAACGAAGTCTGATATATCTTTACATGGAAGAATAATCCTCACATTGAAGACAAATAATGAGGCAAGTCAATAAAACTCCTTCATATGTACTTCTTTCAATTTAAACGCCTGTTGATCTTTGTTTCCGAACGCCATATTGATGATAGCTCAAGATGTTGAAGCCTTCCAAATATTTGAGGACATGGTAGTTTACGACTTTCTCGATGATTCTTGATATCACTGATAGCGAAGCGGATGGTATACAGTTATTTGGAAGATGTTTCTTGCCCTTTTTAGGAATAGGCTGAACGCGAGCAATCTTTCAACAAGAAGGAAAACTCCAGGTTGAAAAGTCGGCAAATTACTGGTTACTGTGGGGTGGGACGCAAATTGTTCAGCTAGTAGCTTTGCTTTTTCCATGACTATTGTTGCAAAGTTCAGATCAACAGCTTCAGCTACCGACCAGAAGGATCTAGATCCGTTGAGATTGGTAAGCAGTTTATCCTCAGCGAGTCTCTCTCCTCAATCTTCGCAAAAAGTCGTCCTTCTATGAGCCTCCTCAATCTTGGGAACAGAAAAAAGTCGCAGGAAACCAAATCTGGTGAATACGACGGCTGATGCATGATTACGGTGTTGTTTTTGGTCATTCGAATGATCCCCTTCAATATACTCCCCTCCCCTCGCCACACACCTCTCCATACGTTTTTCCGTCGATCGAAGCAGTGCTGGAAGTCTTCTTTGATGAGGGCCTGTAGGCGTTCTGCCATTTTTTGCTTTACCGCTTTCATCGACTCATATCGAGTCCCTTTGAAAGCAGATATTATCGTCGGAAACAAAAAAAAGTTGCACGGTGCCAAATCTGGCGAGTACGGGGCGTGTTCGACCACTGGAGTGTGTTTATCTGCCAAATACCGCTTCACAGATAGCGCGTTGTCCACAGATAGTGCGTTGTCCTGGTGCAAAATCCACAACTCAGGCCGTTTCTTTTGAACTCGTTCTAGCAGTGTTGCCAAAACTGACAAATAGTAAGTCTGGTTGACAGCCTGACCCTCTGGAACCCATTCAGTCATCACGATACCGTTAATGTCGAAAAAAAAATCAACATTGCGTTGAATTTTGATTTGGGCATCCTTGCTCTCTCGGCCCTCACTGAAGCGCTTACACCACTCAAAAACTCGCGCACGAGATAGAGAATTGTCCTTCTAGGCCTCTTGCAACAATTTATAGCACTCAGTCGGAATTGTCTTCAATTTAACGAGAAATTTGAGATTAATACGTTGTTCCTGTTTTTCGTCACACATGGTTTTCAGTACGAGAAAAAAACACGTTCATTTCAAACCGCTACTGCATAAATACTATAATAGTGACGGAAACGTGTTTTGGTACGTGAATAGAGAAGATTTCCAGATACCCAACGCACCACTCGTTTTTCCCCACCCTCTAAGGCGCCGCCTAGGCGAGCAGTCTTGTTATTTAACAGCTGGACCTCGTATATTGTGTAGTAATCCTGTGAATGATATCTGATTGAATTCCATTACAATATTTAGTGTACAAACTGAATTGAAAAAAGTGTTTTTGGTAAAATGCCATGTTTTTGTGAAAGTATTTGTTTCGAGGGGGCTATTTCTTCCACTTTGGTTCTAAAAGTTACGTATTTGCATGATCTGCACATATTTGTGAGAGTTCATTTTGAAATAAATTGCTTCCATTCTTTCTTCGGAAGATACCCACAAGTTTGAAGTTGGAGAAGTAGAAAGCCAAAACCGTTATTTCCTCAAAATCAACATGTTTCTGGAATTTAGGAGTTGATACTTTTTTTGGAACACACAGTGTATAACCACACACTATTTCAAGAAGCACTTTCAGAATCAAATTCAATTGCTAAAAAGTAATGACGAAGGAAATAATTAGCGTATTCATATTTAAGATCGTGAGCAACAGTGCAAGAATATCAACGTAGTCCTCTGAAACTAGCATCTGAACTTTTTCATTTGAAACCGCAATTCACGTTCACTCATTTCTTCAGATGCATTTTTCACTACCGGTATTTCGTTACCAAATCGTAGCACTGAGCAGTAATTGCCTGAATTCTATGCTATACCAAAGTCTGAGTGTGAAGGAACAAAGAAGGATAAATGACTTCTTTTAAATTTATGAATGAAGCGGTTTTGGAGTCTTTCCGTTGGTTGAAAAAAAAGTTACAGCAAGTTCTGCTGTCATTATTTCTTACAACTCTTGTTAGTGGTAGACGGTTACACTTGGTTTCTCGAAGTAATAACTAGTGAAATAGATCTACAGGGTGAATACTGAAACATTTTAGAAGGTCTCTTATGGTTTATTAGCCAAAAACTTTCATCTCTCAAGTTTTGAAACATTGCTTTCGAAAGGACCCTACAACATGCCAAGTATATTTTTTAATTTTTTCTGTTAGTTTATATGAGAACATGATTTATTTTGAAATTGAAATGAATATTTTCTTTCACAAACTACTCACAATACGATTTGATCTCTTAGGATCTGTCTTTCTCTTCAATATTAGCTCTCAGAAACGGCGGTGGTTAAAAATAAAGAAAGGAGTGAAGAAGAAGATTGTAGACCCCTTCACAAGAAAACATTGGTATGATGTCAAGGCCCCGTCAATGTTTGCCACCCGTCAGGTTGGCAAAACCTTAGTAAACCGTACCCAAGGTACTAAGATTGCTTCTGAAGGTTTGAAATCCAGAGTGTTCGAAGTATCCCTTGCTGACTTGCGAAATGATAATGATGCTGAACGGTCTCTCAGGAAGTTCCGTTTTATTGCTGAGGAGGTGCATGGTAGAAATGTATAAATTGACCGCTTTTCATGGTATGAATTTGACGACTGATAAACTGAGGTCAATGGTTCAATGGTCAATGGTTTTACAAAGACCATTTATCTCAGAGAACCTAACCTAACCTAACCTAACTTGTGTATGCTGTGCTATGCTATCTGTTCTGTGCTATGTTCTGTGCTATGCACAGCATACACAAGTTAGGGCTATCCGTGAGAAAATGGTTGAAAAAATTATTGCTGAAATTCAAAAGTCTGACTTGAAAGGAGTTGTAAATGAACTCCTTCCTGACAGTATAGCTGAGGATATTGAGAAAGCCTGTCAGGGTATCTATCCTCTTCACATCCGTAAAGTTTAAATTTTGAAGAAACCACGTTTCGAACTGTCCAAGCTCTTGGAGTTACATGGTGATGGCGGTAAAGGAGGACCTGGTGAACCCGGTGGTGATGCTGGCTCTAAAGTTGACAGGCCTGAAGGTTATGAACCACCAGTACAAGCTACCATTTCTTTCAATGTTTCAGAAAAATTGCGGCACCATGCCTTTTTTTTCTTCACATCTATTTATAACGCCAATTCCAATAATTTTGTTCGCTGTACTAGTTCATACAGGTTCTCTCCTGATTATAAGAAAACGGATACCTAATTTATTAAACCACTTCATGTAACATAACATTTCTACACAGTTGAAACAGGTAATTTAAAACATTGAATACTAAAATATTGAAAACATACCACATGGGCTGAAAAGTACTAAACTTCAAAAGAAAACTGTTGCAATTTCATTTTCGACAATGGATCAAAAACAATTTCGTGTTTTAATTTTACACTGCTTCTTGATGGGAAAAAATACCGTTCAAGCAAAGCAATGACTTGAAAAGTCATCAATGAGTTGAAAAATCATCATAAACAACAATTAAACGTTGGTTTGCTGACTTCAACCGTGATCATAGAAACACCGATGATGCAGAACGCAGTGGACGTCAAAATGAGGCAGTAACACCAGAAAACATTAAAAAAACAGTCCACAAAATCGTTTTAAATGATTGAAAAGTGAAGTTGCGTGAGTTAACCGACATTGTAAAGATATCAAAAGAACGTGTTGGCTTCATAGTGCATGAGCATTCGACTATGATAAAGCTCTGTTCAAAGCATGTGCCACGCGTGCTCACTGTTGACCTAAAACAAGACGTCTTGATAATTCTAAGCAGTTTTGGCCTTGTTTAAACATAAAGAACCGAAATTTTTGCATCGATATGTGACAATATATGGAATATGGATCCATCACTTCACTCCGGGATCAAAACGATCGTCATCTGAGTGGAGAGCAACTGGTAAACCTCGTCCAGAACGCTCGAAAGCACAACAATCTTCTTGAAATGTTATGGCCTCGGTATTTTGTGATATGCGAGGTGTGATATCGATCGACTATCTTGAGAATGTAAATACCATCAACAGTGAATATCATATAGCGTTATTGGATCGTTTGAAGGCCGAAATTGCGGAAAACGACCCCATTAGAAGAAAAAATGCCGCTCCATCAAGACAATGCACAGTGTCACAAATCAAAGAAAAATTGGCAAAGTTGGCAAAATTGCATGAAATGGGCTTCGAATTGCTCCCGCGTACACTACATTCGCCTTATTTGGCTCCTAGTGACTACTGGGTGTTCGCAGACCTCAAACAAATGCTCACCGGTAAGAAATATTCCTCGAATGAAGAGGTTATTGCTGAAAGTGAGGTCTATTGTGGTATTGAAATGTTAGAGCGGCGCTGGAATGATTGTGTCGCTCTTGATGGAGGTAACGTTGATGACTTCCAACGCCGAACTTGCTTGCGTCTATTCAGCCCTAATCCTGGTTGATGATGATATTGCAGTAACTGTCGAGAAAATCCAGACCATCCTCAAAGCAGCCAACGTTGACGTAGAACCATACTGGCCTAGTCTTTTTGCAAAAGCGCTAGAAGGAATCAACGTCAGGGAACTGATCACCAACATTGGGTCTAGAGTAGGAAGTACACCTTCGGCAGGGAGTGCTGAAGCTCCAGCTGCGGCAGCAGCTACTGCTGAGCCTGCCAAGGAGGAAACGAAGAAGGAAGAAGAACCTGAAGAGTCTCATGATTTTATGGGTCTTGGACTCTTCGATTAGGGTACAAGTTTTTTAACTATGTGACATAGGATTAAACTTTTTCTAAGTTGATGGATAAAGCCAATTTCGAACTTCTTCGAACCTACAGCCTCGTACCAATGTGAGGGCACTGGTAAAAAAGTACGCAGATATTCAATCTTTAAAACCCAATAATACTACTTTGAAAATCTTGAAAATGAGCTGCTCTTTCATAATGAAACAATATTTATGTAGTCTACGTTTCCCCAATAATAAAATGATTCCAATGCAAAAAGATTCCATCAATTCAGAGTTGAGACCTTAAATCCATCTAGTGTTACATAATTAGTCAATGACTCAGTTCTACTTGCACAAGACTCTATTTTAGATGTAGTTATTATGCATGTGTAGGTATCGATTTTGTGGCATCAAGCTGAATGGCCCACGGAATTTGTTTAGTTTTTTGTGATATTTCAATAAATTACGTATGCAAATTTGCGATAAAAATTCTTCTTCAGTGGCGCCAGAGATAATAGTCTCTGACATAAATTCTTCTCCGCAGAAATTCAGCAATCAATAGTAGAATTCTCATGATGGAATTTGATTATGGTTGAATGATCAAGTAAATGATGTTTTTCGGTAATAGCATCGTTGAATACTACAACCGTGAATCATTATAGGATTCTCCGCACAAGTCTAATTACATTGAATCACTCCAGTCCATGAACAATTTATAAATAATGTAATTTATCAATTCATTGCAATTTGCCAATTATCTGCTTTTTCATGTTATGGTCGATTCAAATCATCCCAAATTAGTGAGTACCAGGGTGGTCTCAGAAGTACCCAGTCCATCAAAATAAAACACAAACATTTTGGAAAAAAAATTATTTATTTTTCAACATAATCTCCTTGCAGCTCTATACACTTCCCAGCGACGTTTACTAGGTTAGGTTAGGTTATGTCCAAAGTGTATGAATATATTCGACCATCCACCGCAACCCGCAAGGGTTTATTGTGGTTCACACAATCACACTCGACCAAATAAACCCATATAAACTGATAGATAAAAAATGTACTTACTAACTTGAGCTTATAGTAAAAAGTCAGACATAGCAATGAGAAAAACAAAGTTAATACTTTTCATCATGTAAAAAAGTGTCACACATTCAATTTTTGAGTTTCTGAGAAAAAGTACAAAAAACTTATTTTATT
>NW_019291263.1:18773-85389 GCF_000500325.1 Leptinotarsa decemlineata
AACATAGCGGTCCTCAAAGCCACTATAACCCATGCTGTCGGTCAAATTCAGCAAATAGGTCTTTTAGACGAATAGAAAATAAAAAATTTGGATATCTCATACACACACGCTTTGTTTTATTCAAATTTAAAAATAAAAAGCACTTGGTGAAAGACCCTCTAGAAATAATTATTTCAACAGAAGTTATTAAAAAAAAATATGATCACTTTTTTATAATCGCAATTTTTCCGTTTCAGGAATGTTATGATAGATTATTATTCAAAGTTGATAGAAATTGCCGACAACAGGAAGTCAAAAATAGAAACGAATGTTAAAAAAATCAAAAGTATCCAAATAGAACAAAATTCATTGACAAAAGATAAGGAGCATTTTGAATCAACAGATAATTTGGGAGAGAAATCAAACAGTTCGTCTGATAGTTTTTATTCAATACCGGAAGATAAAAATGATGATAAAGTTGAAGTGGAAAATATGGAAACTGAAAGTGACCGGCCGGAAATTAATTCTCCAGGGTCTCTAGATGTCATCAATGCAAATGCCGACACTCTGAAAAGCACCAACGAACCCAGTGACAAAATCATCAATTCAAACCATTCTAGAAATATTCAAGAAGCAATAAACAACTTCGAGATGGCCAGAAAAAATAAGTACAAGGTCATGACTCAAGAGATGGGTATCGATTTCATACAAAAGAAAGAAAAGACTACGAGTATTCATAATGCAGCGTACCTTTCTGACGCCCAGAGAAACAAACTCAAAATATTGTCTACAGAGTTTGGTTTCGACATCAAACCTGATTACGTGAAAACAAACCAAATAACTACTATTTCCATGTACAACAGAAATAAAGTTATGGGAAGTAGCGATTGTTTCGCTGAGAAATATTTGGATAACGAAAATTTTGTCAATAGAAACTTGGCAAGTAATGAAGAGAGTAGCGTGAAGACAGGACCTATTAAAAAATCGAAATCGTTGATGCTGGATTTCGACAAGGTAAATATTTTTTCAGCGAGAAGTACCACAATTTGATAATTGAGTTTCTGTCTGAATTGGACAAATGTTTTTTCTCAAGTTGTAAATCAGTTGCTGTGCTAATGAATTAAGTACCGTGTAAAATATCAAAACAACTCATCCTGTAGAAAGTATAGATAATTCAAGTTCTGGGTGGAACATTTTGTTTCTCTATTCCCTACATGAAAACCAACAAAATGGTTCCTGTTAAATCCAACGGTTGACTTAAATCTTTCTGAAAAATTGCAAAAACAAGCTCTGACTCAGGTCTATCCTGTTTCATAGAATGACAGTAAACATTATGTCGTTCTAACTCACTTTGGGATCTTACTAATAATATCGCTCGTAAAAAAAACAAACAATTGGACGTAGGCTACAGAACAAAAATAATTTGAGTAAATTCATGAAAAACAATAAAGATAAAACTACAGAATCGGATAAATCGGGAGTATATAAGTTGACTTGTGATTCTTGTGCAAAATTCAATATAGGCCAAACCGATTGAAGTTTCTCCAAAGGAATAAAAGAGCATAGATGTAGTTTTTTTCAATGGGAAGACCAATTCAACATTTGCGAACCATTTTTTGACAGAGGAGTACGAGTTCAATCACGATTATGACGCATTGCATTTGGAATAGAAAGGTTCAGAACTCAACTTTTTGGAATGCTTAGAAATCAGTAGATTTGAAAATTCAGGATTATTGCTCGATGATCAAAAGATTTGAATTGTTCCCTTTTATTGAATTCAGTTGACAATGGGGAAATTGTTAAGGGGTCGTTTAAGTATTACGCAACGAAATTTGGGGTGAGGGGGGTCTTGTAAACTGTTACGATGCGTTAGAGGGGCGGGAGCGGGTTCGAACAATGTGTTACGTAACATTTATTTTTTATCCAAATATAGAACTAGGAAATTAAAGAGTCCCAAGTTGGCTAACCTTATCGTTTAATGTTTAACGGAGAATTCCTCGACTGTATTGTATGTTATTTTTATTTTGTTTAAGTTTTCAGTATTCATCATTGTTTTAAATGCGTAATGCGAAGAAGCATATTATTGGAGTGATCATCGTACTTGCAACAATGTATCTTTTTCAAGCATATTTTATTCATTGTCAAAAAATCACGTTTTTTTAAATTTAAATTAAGTACCTTTAGTACAGAAAGTACGTTATTTAAATCATAGATGATTTTATTTTTTATTTAATTCGAGAGTAGGTACTATAACGAATTTGAAGCCGGCCCTGACCGATATCTCAGCCAGCGAATAAACACATGACTCACTGCGAACCGCCGCGAAAAGTATAGATGAGTACCGAAACCACTAGCGAAATCTAGAGCGATCGTTACCGATATAAAAGGCCGGCTTCTCGTCCAGAGATGGTAGTCGAATTTAGAAAGAGAATCAAGTGGTTAAATAAAGAATTCAAGTAGTGAAAATAAATTAAGTGCTACGTGTTGTAAATAAATTAGTTTGCGTTAGTGAAATATTGAAAGAAATAAATTTGTTTGAGACAGTAAATTCTTCAGTTCGTTACAGTACGATATATTTTACTTCAGTTGCCTTTCAGTTAGTTAGGTTAAATTAAGTATGTGATTTTATTTTCAAAGTTTATTAGTGATAATAAAGCTGAAATGAGAGAAAGCATGAGAGCCAAATGAAGCCAAAAATGTATGTGAGGACGAAGTCATATCAAGGAAAAGGCTCAATTAAATGTTAGATTAGTAGTAAAAGTATATCAGTTGAGCTTATTTTAACATACTTAAGTAAATGTTAATTATTATGTGACTGTTAAATAACAATGTGAATAAAACAAACAATATAAGAATTGCCTATAGTTATTAATCTTTTGTTTCATTCATTATTACCGCAAACACAATTTTAACAATTACAAAGATATTTTAGGGACTTGCCAGTACTTTGGTCAATATAATTGTGACTTTTGGACAAAAATGGTCATACTTGAACGGCCCCTAATTAGGACAGACCTTAAAAGTAGGTAAAATGAGGGCTTAGGGAAAACTTCTCTAGTTTAATGAGTTGTTCCTGGAAAGGTATATATCTCATGTAATGAATTTATCAGGTAGAAATAGTCATTAGGATTCAAATTTCTATAAAAGCATAACACAGAATTAGTTTAGTCAATATTTTGACGTCTGATGATGCTATTGTATAGCGAAACACGTATCGCGTGTTTTTTTAGTACATTAATCAAAGTAGCTGAAAATCAAATTAGTATTTGAAGCAGCCTATATTAATTTCAGATCTTTTGAGGAAAAGCTCAGTTACACTCATTTCATTCAGAGCTCCTGCATCACTGCCTATATTTTTTTTTTAAATAACATCTCGGCAACTACATTACAACTACTTCATCTACATTAGATAAAGTACATGAATTATGTTTATATTAGGCTTGCCTATCTGGAAATAAAGTTCTTCTTCTTATCCCATAATGGCTGAGCTTCCGAAGCAGTGTTTTATGATCAACGCAATCGAAAGCTTTCGAGAAATCACAAAACACTGCTGCAACAGCCTTGCCATCATTTATGCTAGAGAATGCGTTCTCTAGAAAGGAGCAATTGGCATCTGTGGTATTTTTCGAACTTTGAAAACTGAACTGAAGGCTAGATGGCGTATTGTTCATCGATAAAAAGGAAATTAGTCTTTTTTTCACTAATCTTTCAATAATTTTTAAAAGGGTCGATAATAAAGAAATGAGCCTGAATTTTTAGGGGTTTCCAAATTTCCCCCCTTATGTAATGGAATAACCATAGCTATTTTCAAACATGTGGGAAATATACCATACCTGAATGATTTATTAATGCGTTCGACCAAAACATGTGATGCACTAAGAGGTAGATTTTCAAATATTTTTACAGACATTCCATCCACACCCGCCGAATTTTTATTTTCGATTTCATTGATTATCTGTATAAGCTCATGTATCTGTACAATTTTCAACAACATTTAGATTTTTAAGGTATTCCAAGGGGTCACAGCTGGCTTTTATGTTCTCTTTTAGTTTTTCACCAATAGAGCAATAGAAATCATTGAGTTCTTTTTGGAGCCAGGTTAGTTTTAATGGGATTGGCCTTAATTAACTTTTTTAACTCTGTTATGTGAAGAATGTTGACAATACTCATCAAAAATTATGTTTGACTGACTATTTCAACTTGTAATGCACTGTTTGGAACTCTTGGTGTAATAATGAATATAACTGAAGGTTTTTTCCAACACCAAACCGTTATTTTAACACCTCGACTCAACACATTTAATCTTCCTCTTGAAGATGATCACCTGGTGATCGAAACACGTGTCGAAGTGTTAAAATAACGGTTTGGTGATGGGAAACAACAAAGAAATATTAATTGAATGTTTCAAATAAATTTCAGGTGAGTACCAGATCTGCAAAATCAGATACAGACAAGCAAATTCCAATGTCTGTCGACTCAACTCCAATGAGTGAGCTTCCTCATAGCGTGGGAACACCTAGCACCATGTTCCTCAGCATCGACACCAATCAACTGGAAAGTATTCCAAATACAGCAGAAACTCACCAGACGGATGAAGGTTTCAAATTCGATACAATCAAAGAACAATCCATCGATCCGATATACTATAACCGCAAAGAGATTAGTTTGCAGAAAGCTGTTTTTTCCAAAAGAGTTACCAAGAAACAGGCATCAGGGGTTTCGACAAATTGTTTGCGATTATTTTTGCATGAATCTGTCCAAATCCCTCTCCTGACTCAGACTAAACTGATCAACGATGAACTCTTGAGGTACTTTATAAATGACCTCCAGTATTTGCAACATCTGATGAGCCTGAGAGATTATTTCTTTATGCAAGACGGCGAATTTGGTAGAAACATCACAGAAAATTTGTTCACAAAGCTTTACGATGCAAATTTTCCTGCTGAACTGATAAACTGCCGCATTTTGCAAGACTTAGTCTTCGGGGCACTGGATATGTCGTATAAGAATCAGACTAACTCGCAGTGTTTGTCATTCAAGATCAATAGTATGCCGAAATGTTTCGATTTGGGAAATCCAGATGTGTTGGATTGTTTATCTCTGACTTACAAGGTTAAATGGCCTCTGAATATTCTCTTGCCTACCGATACCATTGCCAAGTATGATGAGGTGTTTAAATTCCTGTTGAAACTGAATAGGGTCTCCTGGGTTCTCAAGAAAACTTTTTTGGTAAGCTTTCAACAGTTATATACAGCCAAAGCTACTGAACCTAAAATCTTGAAATATCTGTTAGGAATCACACGTTAAAAGATAAGACCTCGTTAGTCCTTAGCTCGCACAAGTTTCTCAACTTCTGAGAATTGTCGTTCGTATCGGGGCGACAGCTGATTAACGAAAAAACAGTTTTTTCTTAACAGACAGATGCAGGTAGGTTCTTTGTATAGCGAAAATAAGCATCGAGAAAGAGAAAAACAGATTTTTAACAGACTTTTCAACAGATAATATCGATCATGTGTTTCAACCATTTCTTGAGTTCCGAATTCAAATGATTTATTGACATATTTCAACAGATATATTGATCATGTGTTTCAACCGTTTTTTGAGTTCCGAATTCAAATGATTCATTGACATAACTTCTCCTTTTTTTCCAGGAATTGAAAGTGTTAGCCAAAGAAACAGGTAAAAAAGAAATTTACCTCATGTCATCACCACAGTATAGAAAACTACATCAGTGCCGTCATGTCATGACCCAGTTTGTTCAAACGTTACAGAATTATGTTGTGGGTGAAGTGTTGCAGTCCAGTTGGACGTTGTTCGAAAAGAACCTGGAAGGTGTTTCTAGTATCGATGAGCTGTATTCTGCGCACACGGCATATATAAAAAATATTCTCTTCATGTAAGTCGGGAATCAATAACTTGGACTGATTATACTTTCATTGTTTCGATATTTATTTTTTGAGCTCATTCTGTTTATTCATTTGAATAATAAATTAACCAGTTTTATAAAAAAAATAAAATAGTCCAACCATTTGCGGAAAGTTTAGATCGATTGATTATTAGTGATGAAATACCTCTATCCTGATAGAGGTATTCCATATGAAACTCTTACCATAACATTCAATATTGAAAGTCTTGAATTACGCAGAAAACTTGCTTGAATAATGTTTCTGTATAAATTACTGCACAATGTGCCTCATTTTAGAAATATAAGTACAAAAACTTTTACAGCCGACTGGCCAGAACCAATTTGTACCTCTAGTCATCTATTTTAAGCATTTTTAATAATTTCAATTCAATTTCAAATTTGTATGATATCAATTTTGTGGTTCTGGCGTTGAATTTGGTCATTATTACGCCTTGGAAGAAACGGACTGGTTTAAGTTTGACGATAGCCCTGTCACGAAGTGTTCTGGTGATGCATTGAATTTATTGGGGCCTCTGGAGACACCCTACATTTTGTTTTACCTTATCGTTTAATGTTTAACGGAGAATTCCTCGACTGTATTGTATGTTATTTTTATTTTGTTTAAGTTGTCAGTATTCATCATTGTTTTAAATGCGTAATGCGAAGAAGCATATTATTGGAGTGATCATCCTACTTCCATATAGTTTTTTTATTTTGTCATTATATTATAACTTTGTTATTCATTTTCTCAAATTGTAACTTTGTAATTATAAGGATCTATATCACTTTTTTACCATACTTAGTTAACATACTTTTTAACTGTTGGGTAATTAAGGCTGTTATTATTATTGCAAATTGAAGTTAGTAAATGTTTGGGATATGAATCAGTCATGGATTGAAAGTTACTGGAACTTTCTAAAGAGCATTTTTTTTTTATTATTTGTTTTGATTTTCTGCTGATATTATATAAAGAAATCGTTTTTTTTTTTCAGGTGCTTACTGAACCAAAAGACTGTAATCTTGAGGAATGTTATCCACAAAACATTCATGGTGATTTTGAAGTTTTTTGATTATTTGAGGTCAAGAAGTTGGATTTGTGAAAATGGCTCTTATGTCCATCCCAATTTCAACAAACTGGAAAGTATTTTCAAGAACTTCCAAGAATTTGTTCTATATTTATTCAAAGTGGGTCGTAAAGTAGCAAAATGTGGATACCAACCACATTTATCGTTATTGTTAGAAATGCTCGATATTAATGAATATTTCTCTGAATCTCTCAAACGTTCGTCTAATTAAAATCACTGTTTTGTTTGACTTTTGCTTTATTGGCACAAAATTATTAATAAATGTGATAACTATTTATTGTTAAACAAATTACAAATGTTTTTACTTTGGCGAATAAATGTTTTTTAAAATACAAATACATTTTCTTTCTAATTGTGTTGAGATTCCTTAATTGAATATAGTTTTTTGTTCATTTTCTTGTGACTAATGGAAAAAATTATACTTTCAAGTAATTAATTGAAAATAAAATTGTCTCTATAGTATCAGTTAGGAGAGTGATATAAGAGGCACATACTAACCTAAAGAACTACAGTTAATTTTCACATTTCCCTATATAGTACGTGACAACAAGCTCACAAATGAGAGCCTTTTAAAGCATTCGTTCCAGAAATGGGTTTGTCCGTTTTTGTGAGTCTACTTTGAACTATATATAATATAATTGTGAATATTTCTTCAATTCAATCGGAGCAAGCGTAATTTGAACCAGTGCACTTTTGCCAACGTAACACAAGTCAATGGATTCCGACGGCATAAAAATTGTAGAAGCGAGATTCGATGAAGTCGACGAAGGCCGTTTTTGCCTGGTCCTGATTGGCGAAGGGATCAAAACCTCTATACACAGTGGTGATTTCTGAATTAATGTCATTTTTAATAGTCAATCAATGTTGTACAATAGTTAATCGAAAAAAATCTCTAGACAAACATTTCTTCTAGTTACAAAACTAAGTCCACCGTCGAAAACATGCAACTATGAATTTGAATTTCCTCAATTTCATGGAATGGCCAATATTTGTATCATTTATATTCCATGGAAATATTTGTTTAATTTAAAATAACCACCTATTTTTCAAATACCGATTTTTTTAAACATTAATTTATGTGATAGCTGAAACGATATATTTCACGAACATATTTCAGAAGCTTTATGAAAATTGTTCATTCTGAATCTGGAAAATAACAAGTGGCAACAATGTATAGCATACTTTTTGTGTCAAATTTCAAAATGAAAATAACCTCAATTTAATCATACTCCATCTCCAAAAGTTTGTATTTAACATTCTAAATAATTTTTGCGGTGACTGCAGAGTCCATAATGAATATTTTTTACAAAAATTGTGAAGGACTCCTGAAAACAATTCAAAGCCATAAACCACTTTTGAGTAATGTATTGCACAAAAACGCATCTGTTTACAAAAGTTCAATAAGCTTAGAAAAGCTCTACCCAAACAGCAGTTTGAAACTAACAACGCCTCAGGTAAGATTCCAACAGCTTCACACATCAATTCTAAAAATACTCATGTTCATTTTAGCCACCAAAAAGTGAATTGTTCAACGGCTACATTCCAGTTGAGCAACTTGAAATAACATATAGCAGAAGTACAGGTCCTGGTGGCCAAAATGTTAATAAAGTTAATACAAAAGTAGATGTTCGGTTTCATCTACAGTCTGCGGCATGGCTTAATGAAGAGGCAAAGCAGAAACTGTCTGAAAGGGTATAATCATATATGTCTTTCAGTTTATCCTACCAATTTCAATAATGTGTCTGTTGTGTTGAATTTAATCCCCTAATGGTTGGTTCATTTTCAATTTCAGCTGAGACAGAAGTTGACAAAAGAAGGTTATTTGATATTCAGGTCTGATTTAACAAGATCACAGCATTTGAATTTAGCTGATTGTTTGGAGAAGATTCGAACTGCTGTGAGAAATTCTTTGGTAGAAAAATCAGAGCCTTCTCCAGAAACAGAAGAAAGAATTAGACGTAGACTGGAGAAATCTGCAAGGGAAAGATTGATAATTAAAAGACATAAATCAGAAATTAAGAATGATAGACAAGCACCAAATGTAATTATGTAAATGTACTGTAGGAGATGTTATTATATAAAATTTGAATCTAGTTCAAGTGAATTTTTTGTTTGGAAATACCTGGATATGAATCGCTTCCTTGGGAGATTGTTAAAAAACTTTAGCTATATACTAAAGCATACTTCAAATTGTAGAATGAGTTACAATTTTTTCTTGATAAAAATGATTAAACAATTTCACTAACAGATTTTTGAGCCCCCCCCCTATTGATTATTAAAATACGTGTCTTCTCTTTCCATTGGAAAACGGCAGCATGTAATTAAGTACACTGCATGTTGTAAATCAAGAAATTTAAAAAAACTTCAGTAGGAGATAAAATAAACTAATGAAGGATTTTAAATGTTCACCACTATTATAGTTCCAATGTTTCCGATAGGTGTCACATTATGATTAATAAAGTTACTTATCCCTGGGCATCAATAACATTTGTTTTTATCAAAAACAAAGTTCGTCGATGGCAGTTATTTATAATGAAATTTTTTTCATAATCTGAAGTCATAATACAAAATTGCAAGCGTAAATAGAGTGAATAATCGAGAACAGAAATCACACATATGTCTCATTTTTAATAAATATTTCAATTCCAACAAGTACTTCACTTGAAAATATTTTTTCCACACCAGCACAGAAACTGAATAAATAGGCCACTGAACTGTTTTAGTACTTGACTGAACTTGTGTTGCACTCTTTGGAACCTTTGGTGTAGTACCTAATGAATATTACTGGAGTTTTTTACAAACACCAAACTGTTATTTTAAGAGGAAGATCTTCCTCTTGAAGATGATCATTTGGTGATCGAAACACGTGTAGAGGTGTTAAAATAACAGTGTGGTGCCAGGAAAAAACTCCACTGAAATATATATTACTTGATTGAACTTTAGAATGGATATATATGCATAAAAATTTAGATTATATTCAATAGCAAATACAGCTAACACTAAAACATGAAATGTTTTCTTTTTCCAACTGGAATACGGTCTTTTGTGGATTAATAGAATAGTTTGAAGAAAAAAATTAAGAAATGTATTTCACTGTTTGAGATTTATGGAGCCAATATCAGTTATTTCAACCCATTAATGTCTTCAGATTCATAAATATTCTATTTTTGATCAAGAAATATATTGGTTTCATGAGAAGTTGTAATGTATCTTTTTGAAACATATTCTTAAACATCGGGTTGTTAAAAATGAACAATAAAACGTAGAAAACTGGGTGAACATAACCACAGAATACTATTCTGTGGCATAACCCTGAATCGTGACGGTTGACAGTGGCGGGCAGTGTTGCCACTGACCCGGTAATTACCAGGATCGTAGGTAATTAGAGGTTCTTCCTGCTAATTTTCCAACAAAATTTATTTTGGGTAATCGAACTCATGGTGGGGTAAACATTCTGGAATTATTTTGTACGATACGATTGAAAGTTATGATGGAGATCTTGATTGCCAACAATTAAATAGAAAACATGGTCACTACTTAATCCTTATCAAATCCGATAATCGCTAATAGTGCTACTTGCATATTTTATATCGAAAGATTGGAAATACACTAATTGTGCATGATTTCCGGAGTTTTTCCAAAATAACTTGCTGTTGCATGTATCAATAGTCAAGTTCAGCTATTCATTTACTCATTTGCGGCTTTTCAATTTGATAATTTTTCCAAATTAATACATTTTGTATCAATCGACGAGGAGATTGACTTTCAAAGCAAAATAATTCATTCTATCACCACACATTTTCATCAGAAAGCGTCGAATTTTTGAAAATGTTGGATCCTGGCAAAAATCGGGTAATATCAGACAAACTTGTAGGTAATTTATCATTGGCAACACTGATGACAGAAAACGTACTAACAGGCTTTTTTGTGTTTCCAAAACGAGATTCGTGTTTAATATAAAAAATTTGAAAGAATGGTTGCTGGGAAATAGTCGGATCGTTTGAAAAGAGGACCAAAACGTTTATTCAATATCCTATTGCTCCTCTGAGAATTTATTTTCAGGTTTTCAACATGAGCGAAGCGGTTGTAGAATCGAGTTATGTGCCCTACACTTCACCATTCCAATTTGCCGAAATGAATTTTGAGAAGTCTGCTCTAGAATTAGGAAGAGCCCAATGGCCAAATTATAACGATCAACATTACCTTCGCGGATGCAAATGGTCTCCCGACGGCACATGCCTGCTCACGGTTGTTCGAGGAGCAGGTATGCATGTAATGGAGCTTCCTTCCGATTTGTTTATTGGCCTAAGTGTTCAAACGAGTAGACCGATAGTGCCTTTAGTACCTGCAGTTAGTGTTCCTGAAGGAGGCCTCATTTATGATTATTGTTGGTACCCTGGAATGAATAGCGGTAATCCAGCTACTTGTTGGTGAGTTTGAATCAACAATAACACTCACGAGACAATTACATAAGGCTGATTTATTGAATAAGTAATGCAACATCAATCGTATGCTGGCGTAGTCATTAACTTGAAGGACAAATGTTCATTTCATAGATCACCAACAGTTAAAAGCTGTTGAGAAGAAACATAATAATCTTTTACACAAGTTGTATTTGCAGAGTGACATATATGAATGATTATAAATTATTTTTGAATTTTATGTTTCTGAGGAATGATCGAGGGTAACTTTATCTTCATGTTACTTGATTTATGATTCCAGCAAAACACCTAAAACATTGTGATATCATACACTTTATTTAGTTTATGCCTGAAATAGATGCCAATAAAAGAATCTCTCCAATTTTCAGTAGATGTATTCATCACTCTTGTAGTGACTCGTCTTTTTAATTATTTTTCAGTTGGTTGTCCAGTGGCCACGGAGGGCCAATCCACCTTTGGGATGCCTTCTCAGGAGACTTACGATGTACATATAGAGGCTACAACAATCAAGACGAAGTTGAACCAGCAATTAGTGTAACATTTTCTGCAGATGGTCAAAGTATATTTTGTGGTTACAAGAAGAACGTTAAAATTTTCAGTACTGGTCGACCAGGAAGGGACTACGTGGAATATCCGTCTGCCCATCAAGTATCCTGTCTTGTGACTAGTCAGGCTCAGCCAGGGGTGGTAGCTATAGGTAAATTTGGGTGTGAAAAGTTGTTCCAGTCAATAATTAAAAGTGCACAACTTTCAAATAAGAACTAAGACTTGCTGGGGTAACCGTTAGCTGAAAGCTACAACATAGCCTCTATTTTAGGTACTTGGAAAAACACAATTGAACTAGTATCCCAAAGTGACGGTACATTCAGGCATCTGTGCAAACTCAACGGTCACAAGGGTGGGATAACAACTATGGCATTCTCTCTAGATGGATTCAGGCTCTACAGTGGCGCTAGAAAGGACAAAGAGGTCATTTGCTGGGATCTACGAGTAAGGCACAAAAAACTCATCATTGTTACATGATCCAAGGAAATCATTTCAACACTTTATCAGCAATGTTTCTCATCAATTTCCTTTTTTAGGTGCCTGGACGTCCAATGTTTTGTGTAACGAGAGAAGTGAATACAAACCAGAAAATAAATCTCGACTTGTCTGTAGATGGGAAATGGTTGGTTTCTGGGGGTACCGATGGTAAAGTACAGGTTTGGAATGTTGCTGAAGAAACCTATCCTTCTGTTCACATGCAGGTACGATTTTTTCCATCTATTCATTGTGTGTGAGTTTATGATTGAGACATGGCAGGTATGTGCAGTGTGGCGAGTAGTCTTTGACGAAAATCAAGATGTATGAGGGTGGTTTGAAAAGTTTCCAACGTAACAAAAATACAAGACGTTTGAAATAACATAGCTTGTTTTACAATATCACCAAAAAATATATGGATATAGAAATGAACAAACAAAACAATTTCATTGATTAAGTTGTGTTAAAACATTGTTTCTGTTGGGTGTTGATGTCGTACTCTTTCATGGGGGTTTCTTGTCACAGCATATTTTCTAATGATTTCTACATTGTCGTCTTTTCTAGCAAACTTCTGAGTAAGTGGCGGTAGTCTTTCCACAATAAGGATAATACCAGTGAACTGGTACAGTAGAGGGTTTGGAGAGTTGTGTTTGGGGTTATTGGGATGCCTTAATCTTGTTATTCAGCTTATAGCCGCTGTTTCAGATACTTAAATTGTTTTCAAGGCCCCTTGTTTGGTATTGAGAAACAGTGGGTGCACGAGTATTCAATGAGTGGACGACTGATTAGTTTATATATTCAGCTTGCTGTTGTTATGTTTGCACCTGCTCCCGGGTTTGTCAAACTTGTGAAATGTGCGGCTCTTGCAATCACTTTTTTTTGTTATTGACGTGACTGTTGAAACGTAGGAACACCTACGTAACTAATTTTCGATTTTGAATATAAGATATGTTGGAAAACGTTGATTCTTGGAGAAGTTGCGGAATTCCGATGATTAAATATGGTGAATTGAGATTTAGATGGGTTTGGCTGGAGCCTCCATTTATTGAACCATTTATTTGTTTGAATTGGAGAGGTTATATGAAAATATAACCTCTTCAATTCAAATAAGATTCCTCTTGGCTGGGATTAAATCCGAAATATGTGAATGAGTGTCATTACGATGACATAAGCAGATCAAGCTTATTCCGTGACATTAAAAATCGTTATTCATGAATGAAGTGTGTGTTTTTTCTATAATGTTATCCAATTTGGTACTGAAGAGCCTTAGGGCAAGTGTCTTAAGGCGAAACATCGATGTATACCAGTGAGGATGACAGTGTTCCATATAAGTGCAATTTGTTACCATTCATTTAAAGTAGAACTCATGTGAATGATATCTGATTTTTATTTCACAACGAATGTTTGAAATACAAACTGAGAAGAGAAAAGTATCTTCTGTATAATTCAGTGTTCATATAGAAGTATTTGTTTCGAAAGAATTTTTTTCTTTCGTGTAATTAAATGTTTATATGAAAGTAGCTGTTTCAGGAGGACTTTCTTTCAGTTTGTGTGTGAAAGTTACATCTTTGCATGATCTACACATCCATGTATAGAGTTACTTATTTTCAAATTGATTACTTCCTTCCTTGCTTTGGAAGATTTCCTCATCCTTTTTCGTATCAAGATGAAGTAGTAGAAAGCCAAAAACTTTCTTTCCCAAAAATGTATTTGTTATTGTTGCAAGATGTTTCAAACTGGTAAAAACTTTGTCTAACGTGTGTCATCTGCATACTGGAGAATATATGCTTCATGCCTGAAGTGGTTGATATTCCCTTGTTGCTGATGATAAATATCAGAGCTGTATAAGTTATATAACAATGGTGAGAGCGGTGAGAGCTGTGGAACTCCCTGCTCTGGGATAAATTTCTCATAAAAACACACAACTCACTCAAATGACTTGTTACATAACAACTGCGGTGAATATTTGATGAGTAACTATCAACAGATGAACAACAAAACTAACTAGCTTTTATTTACGAGTGCTGCCATCTTCATGTTGAGGTCCTAAACTTTTCAGACCACTCTTGTATAATCAAACGATAAGCAAATACTGTGACCCCAATTTGGAATGTATTTAGGGCTTTGGTGAAAACAAATGATTGGCAGAACTTTCCGATGGAAAGTAAAAATGATATTCGTTGAGCACAGAATTGAAACACCATTTAATTTTTTCAAAAAGGAAACTTCTTTGAACTTTTACATCTTATTATGAATGATTGATTCCAATTAAATGGTTTGAATGTGTTACATTTCTATAAGGATTAGACAATAAGTACTTTGTGGATGAGATATGAATGTCAAGATCTAAAAAAGAAAATGAATCATTCTGATTTTGTGAAAATCCAAGTAATATAATTCAGTACTTATGATCAGAGATTTTGTTTCTTCTTGGTAGTTTTTCTCAAGGAATGAATCATTTTTTTTATTGAACCAACTGAAATATATTTTTTTTGTAATAAGTAAGCAATATTTACAGGATCTGTTAAATCTATGTCACCATTTCTTGACCGAGGATTTTAAACCAGGATAACTTTTTTTCATTCCTTCCTAACAATCGTTTTTTCCTAAAATTCAAATTTAGACTAAATAAATTCGTAGACAAGACCAGAGGAACAGTGACATTTTCCTCAATACTCAGCTATTGGTAAATGTTGTTCTCATACTTGATTCGTCATCTTTAACCGATTCAATGTTCCACAGATGAGTTTACACAACGATTGTTGTAATGGGGTTAGCCTGCACCCCTACAGACCTATCCTGGCTACGGCATCGGGGCAGCATCACGCGATGGATCCCATGCATCATACTAGAAATACTACGCAGTACGAGAACTCTTTATGTATGTGGTGGATTGGGGCACAAGAAGAAGATCCTGATCTTCTAACTGCCATTATAAAGGCTGCAACCAACTCTTAGTATTGGTTAGCCTAGCTCTCAAATTATTTGTATTATTAACACATTTCGAACACTTTTTCAATAAATTATTGTATTTTTCAAATCTTGCTTCAGTTCAACGCAGTGAAAAAATAACTTGTAATGTCACTTCAGGTGATTCATTAACGGAGTCTTGGGAATATCTTCTTTTTTGACTAGTGACTGCCCCAGATTCGCAAGATAGTAAGTAGAGCATATGCGATGCAGACATAAATAGTAATAATGATAATTATATTTATTTCTTTGGTTGAAAAATACAGTTGAAAGAAAGAAATCAATGCACAATAACAAAGAAAATGTCAAGTTCAAAAGTAAATACAAAAAAAACAAATGTAAATAAGTACATTATAAAAGTCAGTCAAAACAATATAAATAACACAGACAGTCCAAAAGTATTGATAAACATCCATAAGTAATAGAAATAGAAGTATAATTCTAAATAGTGGTAGACTATAAAAGAGTCAATAATAAGATAAACAACACTCAATTTCTCAACACTCTGTAATTCAAAGTGAAACACTAACCAAATTTGCTAAAACTGAAGATCTCATTTTAGTTCTTCTTCTTTTTTTTTATGGTCTTTGCTTGCCTTCAGGGCAGTAGACCAGTCTCCTCCTAATGCATAACAGATGTTATGCAACAGTCGCTTCGTTCGGGGACGTGTGTGACTTGCTTAACGCAAACTACGTCTGTATGTTATTGCTAGAGTGGAACTACGTCAGTTGTAAAAAACAGAAAGTTTCATTTCTCTTTTCTTCAATAATTTTCATTATACTAATATTTAAACTTCTCAGAACTCTAGACACGTTCAGAGGAGCTGTTATTCCTTTCTGTATAAATTGATTACATATATTATTTTCTGGACTAGTAGTAATCGGACATGATTAGTGAATTCTTGAATGGTGTAACAAGTCCTTTGAAATAGCATTTTTTTCAGCTGACTTTTGGATATTTGGAGAATTCTTACCCCCCTTTAGAGTTTTGAACGGAACAAAATTCACCTAAAAGTGCATCATTTTCAGTACTTTATGGTAACAAAGAAAATAATATCTTATCACTCGTCGCTGAAAGAGCGACGAGTAATAACTGCCCGATTCTTTTCAGTGGTTATCAATCACAAATAGATCTTATTTTCTAAGTATGGTTTTTATATTCAATGTAATGAAATTTATTCAACCTAGGTATTTCTATATTTTTATTAAAGTCCGTCAATGTGACACTACAATACAGTGTTGCCAACTGGATCAACTATAAAGTCGCTACACATAAAGCCAAATTCCACTATACTGCTTGAAATTCCGTTACGCTTATATATCTGACGCAAATCAGTTCGCGTATGCGTCCTATCCAAATTAAATACCACAAAACTAACAGCTTATGTACCGTTCAGATACAGAAAACTGGAACTGTCAAGATCATGTTCACTTTCAACTGCGCAACTCAGTAGATGGTACTTAATTTTTTAAATTCGCCACAGGTCTAATCCATCCTTTCAAGTTGGAATCAGACAACCAATGTCGAGAAAAAAATATTCTCGAGACTTTTCTTTTGAACATGTTCCGTTTCTGTCAATTTCAGCAGTGGTAGATCTATCATACAAGCTACAATCAGATGAACTATCTCCCATTATCACTGTAGTTTATTCCATATAATTTATAATAGGTACTCGAAATTTTTGGTTTCAAAATATTGGAGGTTATATGATGAAAAGTATTAAAAAATCGTCTTCTTCCATCATGTAATGGCCTCAGCTACCAAGACTTATGTATTGACTGTACATTCAACTGGCAGCTTTCAGCTTAAGAGTGCTGTTCACTAGTTCACTGCATTCACATTTGGGCTAGAGTAACAATAAAACAAATAATTTGAAGATTTCAATCTATATTTTCCAAACCAAATGCAGTGTCCAAGATATATAAAATTATTTGAAAACATTGTGATTCGTTCCAGATACTTTAGAAGTGAACAAATGCTTATGTAGAAATATAAATGAGAAGAATTGCAATAAAAATGTAGTTTTAAAAAAATTATCACAATGATACAGAATATAATAACAATTATTGTGTTTACAGCGTGCATGTGTTATACATGTTTGGTAATTTCATCTTGAGGTAAAGTATCAAACAAAAGTTCAATTTTGAGAAGTGATTTGTTATAACTCTGTATTTGATTGAAAAGGGATATTATTTCAAATATAAGCATATATTTATCAATTCTCTAAATAAAATTTATAATATACTGCACTAAAACAAGCAGTTGCTTTTTATGCTCGAGTAATTCTGATATACTGTATGTTTTATATTATTAATTTGCCATTGTTAAAATATTATTTGTTACACAAAAACTGAACGTTTGTATGATAATTGATACAAAATTTCAAGCTAGAAGGTTTTTTTTAATGGAAATAGGTCAACAGTCGTACCAGTTGAACCTAACATATTCCAATGAATTTAATCGTTCCAGATATCTCCAGGCCACATCCAGTTTTGGATAGGGCAGTTTCAGTTGTGTGTAAATGAAAAGCAGACAATGTTCCTGTAAATGAAAAAATGTCATTACTTCTAATGTTCAACCAAAGTTGTAGAAATGAAAAACCTCCCATTAACGTAAATATAAAATTTACCTAGGTTGAATAGTGGTTGGACTTCCATTCAAACTGTGACAAGAAAAAGAAAACAAAAAGAAATATATTATCAAAAACCCAAACAAAAGATGATTGTGAATACTAAAAGGCCACTAGTATAAGTTGAAGAGCTTGAAAGCTTTTACATGTAAATACTATGACTAAGTAAACCGAACAATACCTCAAAATACTTTAAAACTATAATTGGTTACCAGAAAGGGATGAATGATTTTTAGGCATTCGATATCAGTGGAGCCTGAGAAGCGTCCTCTTAAGAGGCCAAGCATTTTGAGAAACTTATCAACAGTGGTTGATATGTGGGGCTGAAAAGCAAGTGAATTGTCCAGAAGTAATCCCAAGTCTTTTATTTCGGTAACATTATTGAGTGAGACTTGGTTTATAGAATAAGAGGATGTTAAAGAACTATGTTTTCAGCTAAAAATTATGGTATGGCATTTACATGCATTAAGCTCCATACCATTGATTAAACACCAAGTAGAAAGTTCAACACAGTTGTCTAGCGAATTGATTTTCTTGGGAACGTTCAAATCATCTGCGAGCACACAAATTCTGCATTAGAAAAGCAGTATTGAATGTCGCACATAAAAACAGCAATGGTCCCAAATCGGATCCTTGGGGCACACCGGACAGTACTAAACTTCCAGAAAATTTAAATCTGATAACTAGTGTTATCTGTATCCGATTAGAGAGATAACTTTGTATTTAAAATAGGAGATTGCCACAAATTTTCATATGTTCGAGTTTTCATATTGTTCGGGTATGGTTGACTTTATAAAATGCCTTAGAAAAATGTGTGTAAATGGAAGAATTGGCCACCTATGTCCAAGACATTTGAGAGATGATTCACAAAGACAAGAAGAAGATTGAGCTCAGAAAACTTCCCTGGGCAAAATCCAAATCGTTGATTACAAATAGGTCTAAGAATAATTAATGTTAGGTGTTTAGTGATAAGAAAATATAACACTTTGGGACTTTGGATACAAATTGCTCAGAATTGTGTATTTTCATTGGGCAACACCTATTTCACTATACAATAGTTTTGTACATACACGCCTGAAGAAGCTATTCAATCAATCAAACATTTATTGAAGAAGTTTTCCTTCACAATCACATTAGATAAAAAACATAACATCATCATAAAATACTGGCTAATTCAACAGGTCAAACAAACATAAAAAAAGTCAAAATAAAACATACAATATACATAAACTAAAAGGAGAAACTGATGCTCATGAGAGTAGTATAATTTCTACAATAGAAAAATCTTGAGCCGCCTTTTAAAGATATTGATGTTTGAGGATTGAATTTCCTCATTAAGCGTATTGTATAGCTTAACCTGAATGCACATGGGGTGATTCCTTGATACTGTCAATCTACTAAAAGGTTGAAGTAGTTGAGAGTTATCTCTGGTGAAATGTTCATGGATTTGCTCATTTTTAGGAATAATTGAAATATTGTTTTTTATATATATCAGAGTTTGGTAGATATACAAACTAGGCATTGTTAATAAACTATAACGAATGAATAATGGCCTGCAGTGTTCACTTGAAGATGCACCAGCCAGAATTCTGATTAACTTTTTCTGAATAACAAAAACTTCATCAGCTTCAGCTGACAAGCCCCACTGTTCAAGACCATAGGAAATTACCGACTGAGTTAAACTGTGGTATAAAAACTTGAGAACATCAAGAGAGACTGTTTGTTTCAACCTACGAAGTAAATATATATGTTTACTGAGCTTCAGTTTGACACTATCAACAGGGAACTTCCAGGTAAGTTTATTATCAATATCAACACCTAAGAATTTAGTTGATTATTAACTTGATGTAAAGTTTCATTATTTAATCTAACCAAAGAGCTTTTATCAATTGTTGTATTTTTAGCAACAAAGTTAAGCATTTGAGATTAAGCAGAATTTAGCAGCAGGTCATTTATAGAACACCACTCAGAAATTTGATCAGTTACTTCATTAGCTTTGACAATTACTTCGGACATAGTTCCCGCAGATAGTAAGATGTTAGTATCGTCCGCAAAAATAACAGTAATGGAAGCTTTTCAACAAAATTTCGAAAGATCATTTATAAAAACCAAAAATAGAAGGGGTCCCAAAACACAGCCTTGAGGTACCCCTCTTGATACAGATTTTCTGTCAGCTGGTGTGTGTGGTAAGATCCAACCTAATTCAATAAAGAACCACGTATACCATAAAACTGCTATTTGTGTATATGTTTTATGTGTATATGTTTTATTTGAGCAAATGCTTTGCTCAAATAAAAAAAGAATCCTAAAGTCTGCTATTTGTTTTCCAAGATTTCTAGCGCGTGTTTAATGACTTGATCAATTGCACCAGCAGTAGATTTATTTCTTCTATAAGCATTCTGACTAGAAAAAAATAATCTGAATGATTCAAACTAATCATATAATCTTTGTTAGGAATCACACGTTAAAAGGTAAGACCTCGTTAGTCCTCAGCTCGCACAAGTTTCTCAACTTCTGAGAGTTGTCGTTTGTATGGGGGCGACAGCTGATTAACGGATTAAACACATTTTCAAACAGTATTCAATAATCTTGGAAAACTGAGTAAGTAGCGATATAGGCCTGTAAGATGCACAGTCAGATCGAGAGCCCTTATTTTCGTATATTAAGAAAACCTTAGACATTTTCAGTATATCAGGAAACCTGGAAACGTAACACAGTGTCAATGGAAGTACTGAAACTACTATATTTTGGCCTTATTCAGTCATGCCTGTCATATGGTCTGATTTTCTGGGGAAAAGCCCATAATAGTGGTCAATTATTTATCACTCAAAAAAAAAATTATAAGGTGCATGCTGAATTTATCTAGCAAAACATCTTGTAAAAACCACTTTGTTGAGCTGGGTATTATGTCATAACCAAGCTTGTACATTTACTCAATAATTGTTCACATCATAAATAAACATAACTCTCTCAAAACAAGAAAGGATGTTCACAATCATAATACGCGGCAGAAGGACACCATCAATTTATGTTTCTCTAGATTATCAATCGGACAGGAGAATATAGGAATCAAATGCTACAATAAAATATGTGAAATTAAGAAATTTAGAGAACTCAGCACAAGTTTATTTAAAAATTATCTAAAAAAGTTTTTAGTACAGAAATGCTATTATTCATTCAAGCAAACATTACCTTTATCCTAGTTGTTGAGTTTCTATTTTGATATCTGGGTAACAAATTTTGTCCTTAATTTTCTTCAGTTGTTTGAGATGGCCTTCCAGAAAAAATTGCATCAATCCATTCCAACAAACTCTGTAACAAATTTGGTTCTGGATTTTCTTCACTGATTTTTGAGATGACCTTCCAGAAAAAATCGCATCAATCCATTCAACAAACTCACTGTTATTTCAAGTTAAATTTGGTATATCTGTTGCTTATGTGGCAAAAAATTCAATAACTATGAAAAAATACAGTATATCAATCCATCAAAAACAACTACTTTCTGTTACTAAGCTTCGAAAAAAGAAGAAATAAGTTAGTAAGAAGTATAGAATATATCAATAAAATTTCACTGAGTATAGTTAAAGACCGTAACCCGGGGATAGTATAACTAATGCTAAAATAATTATAATGAGAATAAAACTGTAACAGCTGAATTTATACAAATAAACTGTATGCGATACTTTCTAGTTGTTCTCAGATAGAAGTTTGATGCATCTATCAATCTCCAGAATCTGTTGAAGGAAAGCTGCGTCTCGAAGGATCATTCCTGATTTTTTTATTATATCCAGCAATCTGAGATGTGGCAAATCCAGCTGATCATTACAGACAGACAATTTTTGTAGTAGATCCTCATCAATCTAAAAAGAAAACGATAAAGTACTAATCCCAAAACTGAAAACTCCTTCCATTACCTTTGGTTTCATACAGTCCGAAAACTTCAGTTTTATCCTCTGTTTTCCCATATCCTGATAAAATATTGTGAACTCATCGCAATTTGGTTTGACCTTGAAATATATTCCAGCAATCAAATCCCCTTTCTGATCTCGTGAAAGCAAACTCCTGAAGTCGTAGGCAATGTTTCTTCTTTCAGTAACATCTACTGCCGTTAGATAGGGCCTCCGCACATAAATAGCTCCACTGAAATTTTCCTCTTTACCATTTCTGGTTGCTCTTTCGGTCCATTCAACAAAGTTGGCGTTGTGAGGATACAATTGGTAGTTATACTCCTTCCTGATATTATTTTCCTCCGACTGAATGAACCAACCTACAGAAGAAAAGCAACAGTTAATACGTAAGATATTACACGTCATTTCATTTCCTTAAACTTTGGAATTGATTTTGGGTCCTTTTTTGAACATACTTAAGATTGTATAATGGCAAAATAAAAGTCGTTGGTCTTTTCATTAAAGCCCAAGGAACAATTTCCAAATTTTTTGTTAATTTTGGCAACAGTTTGAAACTTCTATGAAAACTAAATGTACATCTTTCGAAACCTTGGAATATTCAGTTGAAATTTCAAGAGCACATATTTATTCACATTGAGTGGTTATTTTTTATTATTGTTACGATTTGTACTAATGTATTTTCTATTTACTATTTTTTACTTTTGTTATAATAATAATAATAATAATTTAAGATCATGCACATGATATTGTCATAAAATTTATATACACAGACATATATAAGTACACGTATATACATACGATAAATAAATAACTATATTACTTCACCTCGTCCATACAAACAAGCAATCAACAAATTAAAAGATTATGAATTAGCAAAATATTCACTCATGTCATAAAAGCAGGATTCCACTGAATATTTTTTTTCATTCTTGTTTTGCATTTATTAATATTCTTTTCGTTTTTGATATCACTGGGGAGATGATTGAAAAATCGTATTCATTATACTTAGGACTGCTTTCGTAAAGTGAAGTAAGGTGCTTTGTACTTCTAAATTAGTGTTTCTCAAAGTGGGCGATAACGCCCCCTTGTGGGCACTGGAGGCCTGTAGGGGGGGCAGTAAAGGGCACAGAGAAGATTGGGGGGCGTTGAAGCGGTTTAGAGAGGCGATGGCTAATTTAAAAATGTTTTTTGCTTTTAACACAAACTTTACCGCTCTTTTACGCTCAAGGCGCGTTTCCTCGTGTAACGCCATCTAGGGGACTAGACAGTAACTATTTCCTGTCCGGTGGTTGTCAAACTGTACAATAGATGGCGGTAAGCTTCAATGCGAAGCAAGAAGTTTCTAGTCTCCATTCTCGAAAGTACTAGGCCCGCCCGCTGCCTCATATCAAAGCGCGCGCGCCATCCAACTAGTAATGTCATTCGACGATATTACGAAAACAAGTGAATTTAGTTGGCGACTAGCTAGGTGAAGTGCTGTACGTGCAGTGGTGAATACTGTGAGTGGTGTCATTAGCAAGTTTTTAATACGCGATTCACGCGATCCACAAATCCATCTTCGCCTGTGTGGCTTTTCGGTCAGAAAACATTTTCGAATGAAGCGATGAAACCCTCAAGGCTACAAGATGATTCGAATAAAATGCATTCAGATAAAAAACACAAAAGTGTAACTTATTTTCAAAAACTGGAAAAGAAACGCTCAGCCCAGCCAACTGCATCAAAACTTTTTTCAACGGCTTCTAAGCAAGACGACGATGGACTCCGAGCTTCCTACAATATCTCCTTGCTAATTCCTCAAACAGGTAAACCTAACACTATTGGAGAGGATTTAATTTTACCGGCAATAAAAGAAGTAATAACTACTGTGCTACATAAACCAGCGGCAGATATAATCCGAAAAATTCCTTTGAGCAATAGTTCCGTGCAAAGACGAATTGATGAGATGGCTGAAACACTGAAGAGTCATTGTGCAATCATCTGAAGACTTCTAAATTCTCAATTCAGTTAGATGAGTCCACTTTGCCAACCAATGAAGCATTGTTGTTGTCATACGTGAGGTTTATTAAAAATTTGAAAATATATCAAGAACTACTATTTGCCAGAAATGTAGAGACGGATACAGAAAGAGAAACCATATATAATACACTGAAAACATTTTGTGATGAGAAACAAGTTCCACTGAAGAATATTATATCAGCTGCCACGGATGGCGCTCCGGCTATGACAGGATGTCACAAAGGCTTCATTCATAGCATACCTAAAAAATAAAATTCCAGATGTGCTCTCTGTACATTGCGTCATTCATAGGCAACATTTGGTTGCGAAAAATTTGAGTGAGCGCCTCTCTCAATCAATGCAATATCTCATCAAAGCAGTCGATAAAATCCGAAACAGCTCTTTAAATGACATATTATTTAATCAGTTTTGTGTTGTAACTGACTCGATTTTACAATCTACTTGACTCTATAATAGAGTTCTTGGAAAACAAAGACAAAGAATTGCACGACAACCTCATCACTTCAAAGAATGATATTGTGTGCTTGACAGACCTGTATAAATTATTTAATGATGTCAATCTTCAACTTCAAAGTGACGACTTGAATTTGACTGAAACAAAAAATGTCATTGCTGCTTTTGTAGCCAAATTGCTCTTATACAGGAATAATATTGGCAGACGTGAGTTTCGCAATTTCCCTAATTTGTCAGAAGTATCCTTCAACAACGACGACTTGCATGTTTACTGCCAACATTTGGAGAACCTCCACAGTGATTTTGCAGAAAGATTCCAGGAAATTTTAAAATTTGAAATACCGGACTGGGTGTTTGATCCTTTTCCAAATGTTAGCACAGCAGGATCACCCCAGCTGTAGGAAAAACTCATAGAATTGATAAGGAATGAGGAAATAAAAATAAGATTCAAAAATGGATACCAAGAATTTTGGCTACAAAAGCCAATCCCGCAATTGTACCCTAGATTGTGGTCCATCGTTTGGGAGGCGCTAGAAAATAATTAATTCTCGAAGCGGGCGGTAGACAAAAAAGTTTGAGAACCTCTCAGTCAATCAAACAAACATTTATGTCACCATGTCTCGTAACATAGTTATGAGTCAGAATTTTTTGAGATACTCGATGTTGAGTTTTAGATATGTTACAGTTTTATAAATGTAATTCGATGGTAGCTTCAGTAATTTAAACTTTTTAAAATGATTCATACATGTCATTCGGTAATCTAAGCCGACGAATCAGTCTTTTTTGACTAACAAAGTATGTTTATTGCTATTGTTAGGATGGAAATTAAACAAGCAAATTTGTGTTGTAACTGACTCGATTTTACAATCTACTTGACTCTATAATAGAGTTCTTGGAAAACAAAGACAAAGAATTGCACGACAACCTCATCACTTCAAAGAATGATATTGTGTGCTTGACAGACCTGTATAAATTATTTAATGATGTCAATCTTCAACTTCAAAGTGACGACTTGAATTTGACTGAAACAAAAAATGTCATTGCTGCTTTTGTAGCCAAATTGCTCTTGTACAAGAATAATATGGGCAGACGTGAGTTTCGCAATTTCCCTAATTTGTGAGCAGTATCTTTCAACAACGACGACTTGCATGTTTACTGCCAACATTTGGAGAACCTCCACAGTGATTTTGCAGAACGATTCCAAATGTCAAATGTCAACACAGCAAGATCACTCCAGCTGTAAGAAGAACTCGTAGAACTGATAACGAATGAGGAAATGAAAATAAGATTAAAAAATGGATACCAAGAATTTTGGCTACAAAAGCCAATCCCGCAATTGTACCCTAGATTGTGGTCCATCGTTTGGGGGCGCTAGAAAATAATTAATTCTCGAAGTGGGGCGGTAGACAAAATAAGTTTGAGAACCTCTCAGTCAATCAAGCAAACATTTATGTCACCATGCCTCGTAACATAGTTATGAGAGTCAGAATTTTTTGAGATACTCTTGATGTTGAGTTTTAGATATGTTACAGTTTTATAAATGTAATTTGATGGTAGCGTCAGTAATTTAAACTTTTTAAAATGATTCCTACATGTCATTCGGTAATCTAAGCCGACGAATCAGTCTTTTTTGACTAACAAAGTACGTTTATTGCTATTATTAGAAAGAAAATTAAACAAGCAACCTACCAGTATGTGGATAACATCCATCAGCCATGACAGTAACAACCCTGGCAACGTGATAACCAGGATCGCACAACATAACCGCAGTGCGCCCAGAAAATTCTACTTTCAAACACATCAGCACATGTTCTTTTTCCAAAGTGTGACGTGCCGACATATGAGAATCGAGACGATAAGAAGATGTGTACACAGACATGCTGTCTATGTCCTCTTCGCAAGACACAACGCAGATGTGACCTCCGATTCCAGGGTATTTGTCTTTTAGTTCGATGCTGAGGCGGTTCCAAAGTTCAAAAGCAAGTCCAACGCAGGTGTGATGATCCGGGGTGATTGGCGGGTTGTACCTGAAATCAGTGTCTCCTTGAAATTTTTGCTCTCAGTTACATAAGGAATAAATGAAGATAGTTTGTCCATCATTATACAAAAAATATGGGAAGCTTCTTATGAAAGGAAGAAATCAATTGACTTCAATTCAAACTATTCAAAACATGTATTGTCAGAGATAAATATGCTTAAACTAAATGTCATCAAAATAGGACTTGTGATTTTTAAACAAATCAATCAACTGCGAGGAATCTTTATTTGTAAAATTCCAAAAGAAGTCTATTCCAACATCTGATCATACTATCACGGCAGATGCAACCCTCAGTTGGTAAACCCATATAAACTTATTAAATACGATGCTTTTAGTCTGTGGGTTCTTCAGTACACTCACAAAAAATATTCATTACTCAAAAAAGAATTCTGAGATGTATCCTAAATCTAGATCAAAGAGGCTCTTGTAAAGAAGAATTTTGAAAATATCACAATCTTCAAGAAGTTCAAAGTTCAGTCGTTTCTTACTTGAGACATAAACGCTTCTATTCGTTCAACTGCTGACTAAGTTGAAATTTGTTACGAAATTTTTTAATACAAATAGCTATAATATTGTTTATCATGCTTTAAATAATTTTTAACTGTAAACTGTCGATGATGAAACATTAATGTATCTTAATTTGAAAATTCAAACATTGCTGAAATCAGTACTTTTCTAGGTTTAATGAGGGTTAACTTCTCGAACGTTTGACTTTTGCTATGTCTACTGTAGATCGTATTGCAATAAAGTTATTATTATTTTCAAAGATGAGGACAAGTATCTTCAATCGAACTTTTTAATGTTCACTAGTAGTCTGATTGTTTTAACAAAGTAAGCAAATATCAATACTCTTCAAATATTATGTTGTGTAGAAATCCTGTGAATTATATCAGTTTCAATTCCATCACGAAAGTTTGAAACACTTACTGAAAAGAAACAAATTTTTGGGTACTTTAATGTTCACTTCTTTGAAAGTAGTTGTTTCAGATGGATTTTTTCTTCCACTTTGTATCAGAAAGACTCTACTTTGTGAAGGGTTTTTATCAAAATGTAATTACCCCTTTCCACATTTTTCATATAATAAAGGAGAAGTAGAAAGCCAAGAAGCTTTTAAAAAATCTCTCTTCCGCTTTTAGACATAAAAAGAAAGTATACTCACGTATGGAAGAACTCAAGTACGCTACTACAATCGCTTTTCTTGAAACTCTCGTAGAACTTCAACCAATTTCCGATGGTATCGTAGTTGTGTTCTTCCAAAACTTTGCGCAGGTGCATCTCAATTTCACAGGCCAACGACTCATACTCCCTAATAGATTTCAACTTGTAGGGCTCAATGGGGTCTTCCTCCCAATTGGGCAGCGGTAGTGGATGTTCAATGGGCCATGGTCCGTTTTCTTGCTCAAATTCGATGAGTTCTGCCAAGCTGTTATTACCGGCGCTGTTCGATATATCCCCAGATGCCCCGTGACAGGGGTCGGTTAACCCTAGGAGGGTGCCAGTTGAACAGGAGACATTTCCGTGTTCGAGTCAACTTGGCCATTCGCAGCCCCAGCGGCCGACGGTTGGTTCCAGGGATCTAATAATAATAATCATTTTATTTTCATTTGTCGTTTTACAGGTTTCAAAGTAGACACATTAACCTCCACTACTAATTGTATCTTGAAATGTGAAAACAGAAATTCACTAGTCTTCGCGGCTTTTTCACTAAGTACTAACCTTCAAAAGAAATCTGTTGAAATTTCATGATATTCTACTTATAAGTTTGTAAGTTATTTTGCTAAAACTTCTAAGATCTATCTACTACATGGACTGAAAAGTCTCGGGCTTAACACATAGATAACGCTAGTCTTAGTGCATTCACCGCTTTTTCAGTTAGTTCTAACCTCCAAAAGAAAGCTGCTGAAATTTCATGATATTCTACTCATAAGTTTGAGTTATTGTTCTAAGATCTATTTTGTCAGGTGCACAGAAATAACTTTTTATAAATTGCATTAAGTTTCACTATTCGAAATTACGTTCCTTTTGGAATTCGAAGGTTAGGTTAGATGTTGAGGATACATATTTTTTTAAAATTCTAAAGTAAGGTTACACTTAGTTAGGTTAGGTTAAGTTAGCATGTGACAAATTATAAAAGTTCAATCTAATTTCAAGAAACTTGGCAATAACTGAATGAAAAGCAATAGAAAAAAGTTCGATGATATGGAAAAAGATGTGTTGAATAAAAAATATGTGAATTGCATTCGTTTATTGCTTAAAAAAAAGGTAAATTATGACATCATACAAACTTTGACAGCTATATTTCGAAAACAAATTGAGTCCGACAGAAAATAAAAAGCGTTCTGAATTACTACCATCACGTAGTATCATCACAGAAAAAATCGCGAAAATCCGTGAATATCCCATAAAGTAAAATTTTCCCAATTGAAAGTTGCATATTATTTTCATTCAAAGTAATTTGAAAGTGTATAAATGTGCGGCACATTTCAATAAAATTCGTCCGGACTCACAACCGATTAAGACAGAAGTCTATGTTCACAGTTTCTATCCGAGGAATAATTCTAATTGAGGATTCAGTACCTCCTTTCTGACAGTTCCTAAGCAGACAAATTACCTTGAAAGGTACTATAAAAGTGAAGGCAGTTGTGTCATACTTCAACTTTCTAGAAACTCACCTGTCGGCACTGATCTCCCCTGTGGGGAGAATGGGTCCAGTAGATACGGCATTCGACAAAGACTTGTGCACAGCATTTTTATCAGCTGTACACAAAGACTTTAACGGCTGTATATCACGCTCTGAAATCAAACAAATCGATAAACTTGAGTGTCAAGTTGTGCAATATTGAGTAAACATAGATATTCACATTCGCACAGTCAATTGTTTTATCTTATAAGTGAACTGTTCTATTACGTCTCAGTCTGTTGCCAAATGAATTGCGCAGTAACAATGAATAAATATAGGAGTCTAGATTTTATCAGCTGTACACAGCTGAATAAACATAGATATGTATGTTGTATCGTAGCATATATAACATGTATTTACATTCGCACACTCAATTGTTTTATCTTATAAGTCAACTGTTTTGTCTGTTGCCATCTAAATGAATCACGAAGTAACAATGAATAAGTACAGGAGTCTAGAATTCGAGTTACTCCTTCGTGACGCGGGTTTTTTTCGCAATCATTTGAAATGACTAACCTTGTAATTAGTATAACTGCCATGACTAAATTGTTTTTGGCAAAATATGTTAACTACGCGGAGCTTTGGTTTAAAGATGTAGGTCAGGATAATCATGTATCAAGTGTTCAAATAGGTATATTTATCAAAACCAAATAGACTTTCCAAATTTCGTAACGTCACGAATTCGTTTGAAGTTCGCCATAAACAGAAATGGCCAATATTTTTATCAGAGCCATTGCATGTTCAAGGACTTTGGCTGTTTGAATAATGATTAAAAAAGCAAATTCATTCAAATAGCGAGCAAAATGTTTGCTTTGTTTTCTCGTTCAATTAGTAACAAAAGACAATGGAGTGGATACAAATAATATATTGAGAGTTTGCAAAAATTTCTGACTAAAGTACTCCAATTGAAGGTCATTTGTAGGGTAAAGGATCTCATTGTCTATTGTCTATATCACAACACTTCAATTGTACTCACATCTGATAAGAATGTAGATATGCAAACAATTGAAACTGCATGATGCAGTTTCAATTGTTTGATTGATTGTTTGATTCAATTGTTTGATATCGTCGCTATCCCTCAAAGGATAGCCACGATATCACACTCGAATGCGAAAAAACAAATGTATGTGAGGTTAGGATCTTTACTTCTGGTGGGTTATCTATTTTAAAATAAAACCCAAACTTCAAACCGACTGAATATCTGTGTGACTAAGTGAAATGATTTCAATAATTTTCATTTTGGAATTATGTTCTTATAAAAAAGTGTTTTTTCTAGATGCACTATATTAGTTTAAAATTTTTAACTTTATCTTATTACTCTCAAGCCAACAGCACTTGAGGCTTGATTATTTCCATAGAAATATGAGCAAGTATAATTCGTTACTCATTTTATTTCGTTGATCTGTGAGTCATTTGAGTATGAAATTCGGGTCAGCAGTTTATTTGTGATAAATAGCCTACTGAACAAAAATTTATGTTTTTTATGTCTACTCGGTTGTCCATTCAGAAGTTTTTTTGTATGCATAGTGCATCTAACTCAATAATTCGAAGCTATTTATAATATTAAGTCAAGGGTAAATGTAACTAACTATATTTCATTTCCTGTTAAATAAGTGAAGGTCATCTTCTGATTCAATCATTACTGGAAAAGATCAATTGTAGGAATATGATGCAATATTATGTCAGTTAGTTTATCTGCTCGACTATAATTTTACTTTTTGAAACATGATTTCTTGATAAGATATCAGTTAAGCGTGGCTTTTTTGAAAATTCGTCGCATATTTATGAGCATAACACCTTAGCTATTTATTCGTCCACATACTCATATTGTAAAAAAGATAAACACAGTAGAAACGTACGACTAGAAAAATTGACGAAGATATCGATGAACAGTAATAATCTAAACAAACCCAAATTGTTATAGTTTTCGTTATAGTTTGTTGCCAGAAATATAATTGAGGTAGGCAGGTATGTTTTTCCATTTTCAGCTAACATTACCGATAACATTCTATTTATATGATTTGAATACTTCGTCAGCGGTCACCGTCTTCAATACGCCTTTATTCAATTCCTTATTTAAACAATAGTCACGTTTTTAGCAAATGGAAAGGATTCTATACCGTTCAAACGAATATTATTGCTACAACAAACAAGTTCAAATTATTCGCCAGAAAATCTATTTTAAAAAAAGAGCAGATAGAATCAATACAATAAAGAAATCTTTGATGGGAGAACATATGGCAAACCCTGCCAGCTCTTCGACTATAAATAGTTCTGCAACCTTACCTACAGAAATTATTGAAACAAAAGAGTACCTACTTTGAGTGAGAAGGCATATTTCCGGTACAGCTGTTTCATGCAGAGTTGCCAATTCAGCATCAAAAGCATTGACTGAACTTTTACTGTATTTAGATTCATTGCCATTTCAAGGAAACATTCATTTGGAAATATTTTGTGAAAACAATCAATAATTTATAGTTTTCTGATTGATTCGGCTGTTACTTGGTGAAGATTCATAGTAATTTAATGAACAAAATCAACCTAGAGTGAAATTGATAGTATTCGTTCTGAATATACAACTCAAATTCTAAACTTTTACACACTCCAGTATAATATTAACTGATGTTCAATGTTCATTCCGCGATCAATTTTTAAATGAAATTAATCCTCACATATTTCGAATACCCGCGCACAAATTCACAGAAAAGTTGGGGGATTTCCTCACAAATTGGCAACAATGTACGCATGCCAAAGAAATCGTTCATACAAAAATGAAACACCCGTTTTTTGCACACGTCAAAGGTACCTACATATTGTATATCAAATTTAGTCAATTGACAAATTTGAAAATATCCACTATCTACAATTTAGTAACTTGATAACTTACGGTCAGTACAAATAGGGTTAGGATAGGTAATTTGAAAAGCCACTTACCCATACAATGGTGACGAAACCAAACAAAAAGGAATAGATACTTCTTTCCAACAAGTTGCTTGAATGGATCAGATTCTAATATTTATAGGTATTTCCGACTGAACGGTAAAACACGTTCCGTCCCCCACTCTTGTGACGTTACTTAAGTGGCCTGACGTCCGTAAAGGTGTGATTTCTGATTGGCGAGAGTTCGGAATTTGCACTACGTCACACTCTTCTTCCCTGTTTCAGGGAAACTGAAGCAATCGTCGGTACCGAAAACTTAGCACTCTGTATTTAACCGGTACACAGTCTGGTAATGATTACTCGAATTCACTAAATGTTTATAAGAACACCAATTCAGGAAAGAGATTAATCTCATTATGAACAACATCTGAAAAAAAAATAATGGTTAGAAACAAGAGGAAGAACAATTTGTACGAGGGGTGTTGGCTGCCTTTTTTGGCAACTAAATTTGGGAATACTATCCACGATAATAATCGAGCAATTTTCAGAAATAAAATTTTTATTGTAGACGCGTTTTGCTAATAGTCCAGTACCGATTATTTCGATAATCGGAGTCAATTCCATATGTAAGGGTTGCCAAATTAATTGTACGGGATCATATCAGGAAGTTGGTCAAAAGAAACCATAAATAGTAATGAGAAAATATACCTGGGAGTCTGGGAAAAACTTCTATAAAGGAGTCTTTTGTGAAACGAATTAACAATAAATTGATGGATATAGCCGTTACTACGTGGTAGAAAATCATAATGAAGAAAAGAGAATTTAAACTTTCTATGTTTCTTACTACCACTTTAATTTGTAACTGACGTTACTGCAGTTTCGTCCTATAAGGACTTTTCAAACTTATACATTAAACTCAAACTCAAACTTATACAATTAAATAACTGCTAGATTCATCCAGAAAAATGGCTACCTGCCTAATTGGCGACTCAAACATCACAAACAATCTGCAAAGTCTGGAATACCTACTGTGTAGGGAGAGATTAATATTTCGAAATATTAATTTCCTTATACCTATGTATCTTTCCTCGATAGTTTTCACTTTTGATATGGAAAAAAGGTTGGGAACATCCGAAATACTGAGAAGAAGAGGTTCGCCTAATGATTGGTTCAAATCCTATGTCAGCAATGTAAAAATGGGAGAAGGATTTTCTGATCGATTCGATGTGAGTTTAGGAATTAGAGAGTGGAGGAGAAGAATTACATAATGAGGTCGAAGTTAGATGAATAAAGGAAGAAGGAACTTATGGAAAAATATAGACTACCAAAAAATTGCACGGCTTTGAATCCCCTTGAAGTAAATGAAATTCTGTTTAGTAACTTGTCATATAGGTATTCCATTTTATAAAGATACTCATCCAATGTAAATTGATACTTTTGCACTGCCGCCGATCTCAGAGAGTCTCAAGAATGTTTTTGCAGTGCTAATGCATCTCTAAAAAACTTATCAATTTGCATAAACTGAGAGTCACTTCCTACACCAACACAATTGTATCAAATTGAATAGTAACAGCGGGTGAATTGAACACAGAAAACTAGGTTGAATCTGCGCTTTTGTGAACCGAGCTCATTTCGGCGAAGAGGGCTTGTCTCTGACATGTTACAAAATTTCACCTTGAACAACTAACTGTCTATTGCATATTGCAAAACTTCTCTTCGATCTAGTTGGCAATGGAAATGGTGAAGGTTCAGTCGAAGTAAGTTCAAATCAACTTTTGTGAAGAATGGAAACAGTATTTCAACTGTTTTTATCACTTTCAGAGATAGTCTCATTATCACAATTTTTATCAATTTCTACTTTCTATTTTCGCTTAATCTTCCAAATTATCTAATGAAAAACTCGTGATGCTCCGTGATGAACCAGTTATTTATGTCGTATAATAATAATGTTGATTATTATGGTAACAGCCGCGGATTTGATTTCATGGAATTTATTATAGTCACAACCACTAATGAAGTAATCTGCTGATTTGGAAATTATCTTTGACTCACATGATATGGATATTTGCTGCATCTCAGAACAATGGCTCAAATCGGAGGAGATGATGTCATTCAAATTATATGATTTTTTCGTAGTAAGTAGCTTCTGCCGTGAAGAATCTCAACACGGTGGTGTTTGTATATTTGTGAGAGCGGAATATGGCCCAAATTGTGAATCAATAACCCATACATACATTGTTCAGAAACAATTTGAAGCAACAGTAATCTCTATAAAACTCCCAGTCAGCAGTAGCAAATTATACAGTGCATTTCTTTAATGTCCCCCCCTTTTATTCTTTGAACGGGTAATGAGATTAATGCATGAATAGGGGAGACTGGGACAAGATGAGATAGCTAAGACAAAACTCGTTATACAAGGAAAATAAACTCTTTAATAACATTCTTTAACAAAAGAGGTAACCATTATACACTTCTCTCTTATAATTAAACGTTGTAGCATGCAAAATCACAGAACTTTTTTTGGCAAATAATGAAAAAATAAACTCGGCAAATTTCCCGTTTTGCCCCATAACTGGGGTAAGATGGGAAACGCTGTGGGGCAAAAACGAGTACGCTTTTTAATCGGGTAGACAGCGTTCACAAATGTGTGCCTCTTCATCTTCCTCATCTACTCCGGCACATGAATTATGCGCCCAACCGTGGCACACGCCGCAGATGACCCAACCTTCGGTTGAATCTGAGTATAAGTACCCACAATAGATGCAAGCACAGTCATCATCCTCTTCTTGGGATGAACTATCTTCCGATTCAGTTTCTTTTTTGCACCTTTTGGTTTGACGCTTTTTCTGCAGGTTTTCCTTGTCAGTTGTCTTTTTAATCTTCTTTGCAGTCTTTTACCAGGTTTCTTTATTTGTTTTTTACCTTTTTCAGTCACTTGATTATCAGCCTTGATTATAGTATGCCCCGATCATCTTGCCAAAAGATGACGCAATTCTAACCTCAAACTTTACCGGCGAAAAAATCTGGTTTGAATTTAATGTTTTGGACTACTATAATAAGCTCGGGATTGAAATAATACATGTCTGTACATCAGTTTTCGAATTAAATATCGCGTAAAAACACTTGCAATATCACTTTTTTCTCTCTGCAACGCAAAAACGAGTTCTAACCTGTTCCCTCTGCTTGGACACACTAGCGGAGAGTGAAGTTCGTGCAAATGACGCTGTCGCCGCTCCGAACACGATTACTATTCACGCACACAGGCTTACTTCCCGTGCTGCCCCGAACTTCATCTTGCCCCGTTCTCCCCTACTTGACAGATGAAACTCTTAAGATGGCGACTGGGCGCCATCTGGTAAAAAATTTAATGGAAAAGGGGGTCTTGTGACATATCATTTTGAAGCTCCTGACAAATACCTCACAACCCTAGAATATGAAGTCAATATCTTCACCTACTATAAAATGGCGGAACATTTAATAATTTCCTGAAGACAAACACATTTATGTCGATATGCCATATTCTGCCATATGGCAATTCCAACAACCCGATAAGGTTTGTTAAGTTATTTTTTGTTTATTAAAACGACAAAAAATGTCAGTGTGATAATGAATATCATTGTTCAGTTAGAATAATCTCATTTAGTTTTCGGTTTTACTAGTAGAAAGGTACCACGTCAACAATCTCTAAAATGGTCAATTCTCGTCCATTGGAAGAAAAAATTGAAAGCGATTTTTATTTACGGTGCGACGCGACGCATAACTTTTACGAGACCGAATTTGTATACAATACAAAGCTCCCAGGTCATCCGTCCATTCCGGAAGAACAACAAGTGCAAATAATTGGTGAGATGGTAGTAAAACCTGAACAGTCTACTTATTCCGTCGTGAATGTTTGTGAGGTGTTTCCTTATGGTACACCAATTAACTGAAGATGACCCTGATCGTAGAACAGAATTCTGCGAAATCATGACCGAAACCATTGCAAGACATCCTACTTATCTCCACAATATCTGTTTTAGTAACGAATGCACATTTTTTTAAACGTCAATGTTCACAGACAAAATTGCCGTTATTGGAGTGACACCCACCCTCACGTTTTCCGGGAAACACATACCCAATACCCTGAAAAAATTTACGGTTGGGATGAATCAGGAAACCATATTGTAGGAACTCAATTTATTGATCAAAATTTAACAGGGGAACTGTATTTGAATATGCTGGAAACTACTGTTGACCCTCTCATCACTGAAATCGTGAAAGCGAATCCTGATAAATTCGATATAGATATTGTATTCCAACAAGATGGAGCACCACTACATTACTCCAGATAAGTAAGAAACTATTTAGATACTACTTTTCCCGGTCTTCGAATTGGCCGTCGAGGTCCTACAGAATGGCCAGCCCGCTCGACAGATTTGACACCTTTGTACTTTTTTTATGAGGCTACTTGAAGAAAAAGGTGTACGAAACTGAACCTGCTTCAATATTGGATATACGGCAGAGAATAATAAATATTTGTAGTTCAAAAATGTTCGACGTGAAATATCGAATCACATTCTTTTGAATTCAGAGTAATTTGATGAACCGATTTCTGCATTCAATAATTGGTTTCTCCAAAGTATATTTAATAATTACATGAATCGTATTCAGAAGAAAAGTGACACAACTCGAAAGAAGTGAATTTACAAGAGAGTCAATTGAAAATTGACTCTCTAATTGTTTTCCACATGTTCAGATTTCAATAATATATTCTGAGTTGTATCACTTTCTTCTTATTGAGCGATATGGATGATAGCGTACGTTTACGCTTGAGGAAGTTATTATATAGCGAAACACGTAAGCTATTGTATAACTAAACACGTGTCGTGATTTTTGTAAAACCCTTTATAGTGAAAATCATACAATGAACTGTATTAATTAGTTTGAATATTGTATAACCGTTTCACATTTGTTGTATATTTTACATTATTGTTTTATATTGATGTTGTCTTGCACTATGACACACTCGAAATAAGAGTGAATTCTCCTCTCGAGTATATTTATGTTTCATGTATATTTTAAATGTTGACTCATTTTTTATTCTATCTCGAAACATATGTTAACTGACTTATCGCGTATCATCATTTATGGTTCCGGAAATATATGTCTGAAGGACTAGTCATAGGAAAATTGAGCAAGAATCTAGGGAGAAGCACATCAATACGTATTCAAAGGTTCTATTAGATAGAAATTGTTTGATTAACTTCCTGAAATGGAAGTCATTTATATTGGCAGATTTTATGTCCATAGGCAAATGATTGTTCACTTTTCCACCGTTGTGAAATATGGAGTCTGTGGTGATGTTTTAGTTGCCACAGTAAGTTTCAGAGTGTGTCTGCTGTTTCGGGTGTTATAACGGGAAGAGGATGCAGCAAAATTTAATATATGCTTATTTATTAAACACACAGATTCGAGTTTAAATGATGCAGTTACCGTTGGAATATTATGTTTTTTGAAGAAGGTTCTACAGGAGTCTCGTGGTTCAAGGTTTCCTATATAGCTTATAGCCCTTTTCTGTAAAATTAGTAGATTTTTGAATAAAGTTGGGCTGCATGCTCCCCAAAACGGTATTCCGTAACGTGAGTGAGAATCTATGAGTACATAGTACGCCATCTTTGCAGTGCTGAATCCCAATTCTTTATAAATCACTCTAACCGCATAACAGCCAGAGGAGACTTTTCTAGTTGTTTAACATGATCCACAAATTTTAAATTCTGGTCGATGACCACTCCTAAATATAGTGTTATTTTTAGATTTCAGTGATCTGTCTTCAAAAAAAAGTTCGTTACTTGAGCATCTAAACGATAATAATTTTGTTTTAGTTGAGTTAAAAGATGAAATGTTTCAATCTCACCAATCTTCAACTTTTTTCAACGGCAGAGATTATTTTGTGCAACTCACAAGTGTTTTTGTTATCCCAGAAATATTAAGCTTGGTAAGGTCATTAATATATAATAAGAAAAGAATGGGACCTAACACAGAACCTTGTGGAACTCCAGAAATAATTTCCCTTTTTTTTTGAAAGTTGAGTTGTTTTGACCATTTGCGTCCGTCCCATTAAGTAGGAATCGAACCATTTGTGAGTTACTCGTGATGCAAATGTTTTTTCACAATATCGGACGTTTTTCGTATTGCTTCTCGCAAGCGGCACATAATCTCAAAATAATAGTCCTTAGTGACTGTACGACCATATGGCAATGACTCCCGATGCACTACGCCACGGTAATCAAAGAAAACATTGAGCAAAACCTTGGTCTTGGCTCTCTTCGGCTCTTCCATTGGGACGCTTGGACTTTGGTTTCGATGTCATGACCATATATCCATGATTCGTCACCAGTTATGACCCTTTTGAGCAAATCTGGATCGTCGTTGACATCATTCAACAATTCCTGAGGGATGCTCAAGCGACGGTTTTTTTTTGTCAAAATTCAGCAATTTTAGAACAAACTTCAGTGCCATACGCTAAAATTTCCAAAAAAATTGTATGGTATGAGCCAGCCGATACACCGACATCCTCAGCAACTTCTCTAATAGTGATTTGACTATTCTCATTCAAAGGTTCTATTAGATAGAAATTGTTTGATTAACTTCCTGAAATGGAAGTCATTTATATTGGCAGATTTTATGTCCATAGGCAAATGATTGTACACTTTTCCACCGTTGTGAAATATGGAGTCTGTGGGAATGTTTTAGTTGCCATAGTGAGTTTCAGAGTGTGTCTACTGTTTCGGGTGTTATAACGGGAAGAGGATGCAGTAAAATTTAATATATGCTTATTTATCAAACACACAGATTCAAGTTTAAATGATGCAGTTACCGTTGGAATATTATGTTTTTTGAAGAAGATTCTACAGGAGCCTCGTGGTTCAAGTAAGAATCTATGAGTGCATAGTACGCCATCTTTGCTGTGCTGAACCCCAATTCTTTATAAATCACTCAAACCGCATAACAGCCAGAGGAGAGTTGTTTAACATGATCCACAAATTTTAAATTCTGGCCAATGACCACTCCTAAAAATTTTGTTTCATTTTTAGATTCCAGTGATCTGTCTTCAAAAAAAGGTTCATTGATTGAGCATCTAAATGATAATAAATTTGTTTTAGTTGAGTTAAAAGATGAAATGTATGAATCTCACCAATCTTCAACTTTTTTCAACGGCAGAGATTATTTTGTGCAACTCACAAGTGTTTTTGTTATTCCAAAGTATGGTAGTGTCATCTGTAAATAAGGTGAACTTCCCAGAAATATTAAGCTTGGTAAGGTCATTAATATATAATAAGAAAAGAATGGGACCTTACACAGAACCTTGTGGAACTCCAGAAATAATTTCCCTTTTTTTTTGAAAGTTGAGTTGTTTTGACCATTTGCGTCTTGGTTCTCTTCGGCTCTTCCATTGGGACGCTTGGACTTTGATTTCGATGTCATGACCATATATCCATGATTCGTCACCAGTTATGACCCTTTTGTGTAAATCTGGATCGCCGTTGACATCATTCAACAATTCCTGAGGGATGCTCAAGCGACGGTTTTTTTTTGTCAAAATTCAGCAATTTTAGAACGAACTTCAGTTCCATACGCTAAAATTTCCAAAAAAATTGTATGGTATGAGCCAGCCGATACACCGACATCCTCAGCAACTTCTCTAATAGTGATTTGACTATTCTCCATAACAATTTTCCCCTTTCTCAACATTTTCATCGATTTATGATTACTGGGGCATTCAGGATGAGCGTAGTCATTTACATCTTCTCGACCTTCTGTGAAAAGCTTGAAGGTACCATGTGAACATTTTTCTGACTCAGAGTACAATGCCCGTATGCCACTGTCAACATTTCAAGTGATTTTAAACAATTTATTCGAGAATAACGAACAGGACAACAGGCAGCAAGAGTGTTAATGTTCCAGGTTCAAGTGCAGATACGAATACAGGTACAAATTCAGGAACAAATACAACTGATTACTTGACAAGGCATAAATACGCTTTACGAAGCCTAAAAGGTAGTCATCGGACAGCAAGCCTCTGAAGAAGTTAGCCACTCGCGCCAGCGAAACGTCAGGAAGAAATTCCAAAAATCCACGGCTTTCAAACTCGAAAAGCAACGACACTGAAAACCTCAGCTGTGAAAGTCAGAGTATTAATTGTTAGTTCGGAACATATCACTTCAAGGAGTTCAACATTTTCTCCAAAATCAAGTTATCCACGTCAGAAAAGCATTTTTCATGTGTTTGACTGTACGTTCAATCTTGATTGAGGACATTCGATTAGTTCCCGGGAAATAATAATCGATAGCACGATAAATGTTTCCACGAAATTACGGAATGTTGCCACGTGTGGGAGGATCTATTTCACGAAATGCGTCATAGTAAAACTCAACACTTGATGAAATGTTTTCTTCGATTACCGTGGCGTAGTGCGTCAGGAGTTCATGCCACATGGTCGTATGGTCAATAAGGAGATTTACTTTGAAGTTATGCGCCGCTGGCTAGAAGCAATACTAAGAAAACAATTCATTGCTTTTACATCAGGATAATGCACCTGCTCACTCGTCATTGCTTGTTCGTAATCATGACTCATCCACCGTATTCACCAGATATGGCCCCCTGCGACTTTTTCCTGTTCCCAAGAAGAGACCCACGAAATGATGGCGTTTTGCGACGATTGAGGAGATATAAACCAAATCGTTGAGAGAGCTAAAGGACATAGCAAAACGTGCACATCAGAACTGCTATGAATGGGACAAAATAGAAATTAATGAATATAAATTGTTGGATGTAGCCTTTACTACGTGGTAGGAAACCATAATGAAGAAAAGAGAAATGAAACTTTCTGTTTTTTTCCAACCAGACAGTCATAAATTAGCAGCCTACAATTCAATGTTGCACAGAGCATTTTCTCTGCCTTTGTCTGCTAACAATCTAACTAGGGAAATTGATATAATTACACAGATAGATCATAATAATAGTTTCAACGCAGATACTATCCAGACGTTAGTCAGGAAACAAAGCCGGAAATTCGCTTACAGATTGATATAACCTCAGGTTAAACAACCAGAAATCAAGAAATGGGTAACGCTAACATATTTTGGAAAAAGAACAGAGATAATTGCGGGTTTCTTCAAAAAAAACAATGTGGAAGTGGCATTCAGACCACATGCCAGGTTATCTCATATTTTTTGAGAAGAATTAAATACATATCATTTTCAACTCAAGAGAAATTGATTTGGCTGGGATTAAATTAACTAACTGTCATAATGACAGGAGCAGAATTGTCTCAGCCCATGAACCTACTGTGTAGGTAAGGAAAACTGGCCTGCTTTAGATGATTTGAGGACAAGTGTCTTTATCCGAAATCTTTAATGTTCAGCGGGAGTTTGATTTTTCCCATATACGCGAAATTTCCATATCAATACTCTTTATATACAAAGTTGTGTAGCGTTTCTGTGAAAGATATCTGTTTCAGTTCCGTTGCGAATGTTTGGAGAACTAACTGAATAGGAAAACGTTATTTCCCTGTTCATATGTATGAAAGTAGTTGTTTCGGTTGGACTTTTCCTTCTTGTGGATTGAAGAAACTTCTGTGCATGACCTACACACCTTAGGAAGAGTTTTTCAATGTTAAAAAATTTTTTCTTTCCGTCTGAAATTTCCCACATTCTTTTGTGTAATCATGGAGTAGCAGGAAGATAACTTTTTTTCCAAAACGTGGAGATAGTTTATACCTGTGTAAGAGACACCGATCTGCAATAAGTCTATATATAATCTTTCAGTAACTAATTTACAAATTGTAGGCGTTATTTTGAGGACTCGAATTACATACACATTCAGATAATATTTGGAGCTATTGAGTTTTACTCAGTTCGCGTGGTTGTATCAGAAGTAAAGTGTGTTTCAGTGAAATGTTCGATAAACCGACAAAAGGTAAATCTTCGAATAAAAAGAAAAGCAGTCATTCGAGAAGGCGAAAAAAAATGAGCCAAATCGACCCATCAAATATTGTGCTGAAGAAGGTGAGTTATTACTGCTTTAGAATAGTTTCTTACAGGTCTGGTTTGTGAGAAGAGAATTTTGTCATAACAAATAAATGTTACTTGATATTTTGATTAACAAATAGTATCTTGAAATATTCAACATTCCAGCAAAAGGAATGTTTTGCCATTTTATGGCTGTCAACAAGAAACAACCGGAAATTAGCTAAAGCGTCTGAGGACAGCAATCTTCTCGCATGGCTACGTTGTCACATTAGCACAAATCAAGAATACTAATAGCACACGGTTCTGACAATATTCTGGCAGTACAGAATACGATTCTGACAGTTGCAATAATACGCCACGTTGTTCTCTAGTTTACAGTGATCTATCTATAATGACTGTCTTTATTTTTTGTATGTTTATAAATCTTAAATTTCGAGGTACCGTTTCAATTTATATCTACTTAAGTTATGAGTTAGTTTTTCACTGAAAATTTCACTTTACACTGAAAAGTCCAATTAGTCAGTCGCTTGTGTCTGTAATTTTTGACTATAAATTGAATAATCAATGGAAAACCAAGTTACTGCTATGTCCAATCTAGTTTCCGGGTTTTTTTGCCGTGGTCTGCAGGTTTTATACCTGACGTTTCGTCTACTATTGCGGTAGACATTATCAAAGTGCTAGAGTTGGTGCTCGAGTTGGTTTCAATGCAGCAACTCGAGTCTCAAAATAGACCTGAATTTCGGGGCTCAATTTCTTTCCAGCGAGTATTCTTTTCAGGTCTGAGAACAGAAAAAAGTCGCTGGAGGCCAGATCTGGTCTTTTTCTTCAAATGAGGCGTTTTTTCCGCGATTGCGTCCTTCAAACTCTCCGACAGTTGTAAAATTTTTACACGTGTCTTTTGAAGGAGTTAGGGTTAACTAAAAATAATATTAATGAACACTAGTTGCGCCATCTGTGTCTTAGCCTACGAACTTTTCAGCTTTTTCAGCCTTGCCACCTTGGAAAATTTCGCACAATTTTTGTATAAAGTTAGAGAAGTAGAAAGCCAAAACCTTTTTTTCCCAGATTTACAAATTTCAAACTTTAAAACATTGAATTTTGTCCTATTGATTAAATTTCATACGGTCTTCTTTGAGTTATACAATTATGGTTCTGTTTATTAGTGAGTTCATTTTTTCAATATTCTTTTATCATAATTACTTAACAATGAAGTTGCCAGTTTTCCTCGAATATATTCAGTGAATTATCATGCATTTTCATTCAACATCATTTTAAAGTTTTTTTTTGTATAAGTTCAAACATGTTTATAAAAAGATCGCATTCAGCAATTGTAAAGACTGACGTAAAATAGTTACATGTACTTTGAATGCTGATCTATTTTGAAACAGCTACCTACATTGTCCGTCCTATAAAATTCAAAGGTGATTCGCTGAAACTGTCAATTATATGCTCACATTGTTGTTGCAATTGAAATAGAACTCCTCAAAGTATCTGCGCACTTTGCAGAATCAGTGTACTTGAAAATCCATACAATGCGCCAAATATATTTAGGTTACCAAAATGCAGTTTTATCCTCGAAGATCGATTGTAAAAATTTCAGTCACTTGAATGTATAAAACGTCAAAGTTGAAAAAGTAACAAAAAAGTTTCGGTTAGTTACGAACTTTACCGATCCTGAACGATCCCGTCAAATAACGTCAGAATCTGAAAAGCGGTCTTCAATACGTCAGTCAAATCCTTGAACGTACGAAAACAAATTCTAAGTTTCAAAAAGTGTCGAAAAGTGCTTGAAAATGGTGAAACCTCCCGCAATTGGAATCGATCTCGGCACAACTTATTCTTGCGTCGGAGTCTGGCAGAGTGGCAAAGTTGAAATCATCGCCAACGACCAAGGAAACCGGACGACCCCTAGCTATGTGGCTTTTACCGAAACTGAAAGACTCATCGGAGATGCTGCTAAGAACCAAGTGGCTATGAACCCCAGTAACTCCGTTTTTGACGCCAAGAGGTTGATAGGACGCAAATATAACGATCCCAAGATCCAGCAAGATTTGAAACACTGGCCTTTCAAAGTGATCAGCGACGATGGCAAGCCCAAGATCCAAGTAGAATTCAAGGGGGAAATCAAGAGATTCGCTCCTGAGGAGATCAGTTCCATGATTCTCACCAAAATGAAGGAGACAGCCAGTGCGTATCTTGGTCAAGACGTGAGAGACGCCGTTATAACGGTTCCCGCTTATTTCAACGATTCTCAAAGACAGGCGACAAAAGACGCGGGAACGATTGCAGGTTGGTACACAATATTGATTTATTTTTATTTATGTAAGTCCTTGAGTGTCCTTGCATGTTGTATGTCGAACTGAGGACGGTGGAGCGGAAATTGTTAGTCCACGCAAGAGTAGTTTGACATTTATCCGGTCAGTTCAGACATCCGATGGTACAAAAATTCGCAACCAGCTCAAAGTTGGTAGGATTGTTCAAATCACCATCATAAATGACATTAGAAAAACCTCATCGATCCGATACCTGGAAAAAAATTTACGGCTAACTTATACTTAGACTGTAGGTTAGACTGACTTAGGTTAGGTTGTGTTAGGTTAGGTTGACTTATGGAATCTCAATCTAATTTCAAGAAACTTGGCAATGAGTGAATGAAAAGGTATAGAAAAAAGTGCGATGATATGGAAAAAGATGTGTTGAATAAAAAATATGTGAATTGCAATCGTTTATTGCTTAAAAAAAGTTAAAATATGACATCAGACAAACATTATTATTATTACTCGGGGTCATAGGTCACTGGAACGGGGTTGTCGCGATTTTTAGCAAAACGGTCAGTTTCATCATGGAATTAGTTCAGACAAAAATTGTAGATCAGATAATTATCTATATCTATGAAAAATGCCTGGGTACTTTTTTCCTAAGAGCTACCGTTTATGAGAAATGATGATTCAAAAATTTGCAAACGTTTCCATACCACCTTTAAGGTAGTGGTTTTCCCGGTAGGCCTCAATCGGAAATATTCTTCTCGAAAAGTATATCTATTTTTGCAGAGTCAAAATCAAGTACTATTTTTACACGGAATAACTGGCTGTGATACGACATCTGCATGTTTCAGGAGGTACCCCTCGTGCACCCCAACATTTTTTAAAATGTTTGAAAAACAATAGTTTTTAAAAAGAGTAATTCAACTCCACAAGAAGTTATCACCAAAGGAATTCGCTTTCTTCTTTCTATGCATGGAGCTCCTAAAAAACTACGTGCTTAGATGAGTTTCGATATGCAGGTTTCCTTAAAAATACTCGAAATGAAAAACAAGTGCAATTAGCTTATCTTCCTCCAACCTCAACGGCTTTTCATCAACATCTTTCACGGGTATATCACCAAGTTGAAGTGTGGCTTGGTTATCAGCTAGACCCAAAAGACTGGGGTTGGAAGTCGATCGATAATACATTAGAACCAGTTCAGCTGCGCTGGAAAAACTGCTAAACATAAATTTTTGCAACTGTGAAAAGGAATGTAGAGCTAAATGTGTTTGCAAAAAAGTTGGACTCACCACAGTTGAGGGTTAGTTGCTTGCACCCAGGATGAAGAAGAAGAACAAGGAAAAGAAGAAGAACAAGAAAAAGAAGAAGAACAAGAAAAAGAAGAGGAAGCAAAAGTATCAGAGAATTATGAAACATTTTCAACCCTTGCCAGTATCTTTTATTATTCAATAATTTCAAATTAAACAGAATCACAATAGATACGTTGAATAAGCTCACCGAGGAAACCGTTAAAAAAGGCGCTAAGTACACTATCTCAAAGGTGGCATATTATCACGATTACAACTCTTCCAACTTTTTTGAATTGTTATATCTCTTACGACAAAAAGCTTTACAACATTTTTTATAGATAATCTGATCTACAATTTTTGTTAAAACTAATTTCATGATAAAACTGACCGTTTAGTTGAAAATCGCGAAAAACCTGTTTTCGCGACCTTTGACTCCGAGTAAATTTTTTCCAGGTATCGGATTGATGAGGATTTTTCAAATTTCAAATAAAGATAGTGTTTTGAACAATCCTACAAATTTTGAACTGGGTGCGAATTTTTGTACCTTCACTTTTATTTTTCAGTCTAATTTGACCGAATAATCGATTTTTGTTTGTGGTAAATGAAGCTTCATAATACGCTCTTGCTTTATAATGATGCATAAGTAGAGGATGAGCGGTGAATTGGCGCAGTGCGCCCGAATCACGACTGGTAGGTCCTGAGTTCGATCCCAACGTCGACCAGATATTTTTCTCGAGAGAATTTATCTAGTTGAAGTTGGGATGATTCTGCAACGTTACATGGCTGACGGACTGCGAATAGCCATGATGGTCCCTAGGTGGCTTGGGGATATTTTAACATTGACTACCCAGAACACGGGGCCAATGACCAGGAGAAACAAAAAGTAGAGGTTGACCACTTGTCGCCACTTTAGGGGAATATTTTGTTTGCATTTCTAATCCTCTTTCTTTCTCTCTCTCTCTCTCTCTCTTTGAGTGAGTGATCACTCAACTACATTTTTTTGGGTTCTGGTGTGCTTTGCAACGGAAGATTCAGAGAAATACGGAAAGAGATTTCTCATTCAGCAGTCGATGATGAATTCTGGCTTTACAACGCCGGCTGAGAAAAATCTTTTGTGATAAGCGAAGTTTGAGAGAGAAAAAACAAATTCCCTTACAGTACGAAAGTAAGTATAAGTACCAGCGTTTCGTCTGCTATTGCGTCAACCATCTTCAGTGATGTAGACGTTGGCTACGAGGACCAAGGTAATACCTCCTAGTCTTAGCAACGACTGACTTAGTCATTGTTGAGAGTCGCCGCGTCGCTAAAACCTCGAGATACTAACGCCGTGCTCGCAGTCAACGCCAACACCACTGAAGATGTCTGCCGCAATAGCAGACGAAACGTTTGATACTACAAGTTCTAAATACTAAAATCCGGACCGGATTTTATTCTCTATAATCGTAACCCTGGCTGGCATAATCCCATACAAATCGACCATAGTAGCATTCACCAAAAGGACTAAAACGGTGGGTCTCGGAAAGCGGAGGTAGCACTGATGCTCGCCACACGCACCTATGGAAAAACATGGGGGCTAAAAGCATACATGGTATATTGGCCATACATGACGGTGGTTAAACCCATGATAACATACGCATCACTGGTCTGGTGGCCAAAGATGAAGCAGGCGACCGCTATCAACAAACTAGGCAAGATGCAAAAACTTGCATGTTTGGGAATGACGGGAGCAATGAGAACTACCCCAACAGCTGCATTGGAGATGCTCCTGAATCTACCTCCTTTATACTTTGTGATAATGGGGGAGGCCAGGATGGGCTAATTTAGACTGAAAAACCCATCGAACTACAAAAGATCGGACCGAACAGAAATTTCGGAACATGTGGAGGAGCACATATTGAATATGTGCACGGACCACATGAGACCGAAGTACACCCTTAACACAAACTTCGCGGTCAAAATCATAAGCCGTGAAGAGTGGACGACCATTAGTCATCCCGAAAACATGTTTGGAAAAAACACCTGGTATACAGATGGATCGAAGCCCAAACATGGAATGTGAGCTGGAATATACCGAGCGGATAGAAATTTAAACTACAGTTATCCGCTAGGATTATACACATCCGTCTTTCAGGCGGAAGTGTAAGCTATCTTGCAGTGTGCAAGGCTTATCAAATTGAGACCTCAAAGAAATGAGCGGATCAATATTTCAACAGACAGCAAGAGCGCACTAGGGGCTCTGACAAACCCGAAGGTGACATCAAAACTGGTCTGGGAATGCCATGAAGAACTGAATGAACTTGCAAACAGGAACAAATTAACTTTGTACTGGGTGCCAGGGCATTCAGGAATCACAGGTGATGCTAAAGCTGATGAATGCGCTAGACACGGATCATCAACTTCATATATAGATCCTGAACCAGCTCTGGGGGTACCAAAATCATTGGTACGAAACCAGATTAGGACATGGACCAATGAGAAGCACACAGACTACTGGACAAAAGTACCTGGCAACAAACACAGTAGAACCTTCATTAGGGAACCGTCCGAGAAAAGAACCGAAGAACTATTTCAATATAGTAGGGATCGGCTCAGAATAATTACAGGGTTACTAACCGGTCATTGTCCGCTTATAGGATACCTGAATAAAATGGGTCTGTACAACGGAGACATCAGCTACAGATTATGCAACGAAGGGAATGAAACAGCTCTACACATCTTATGCGAATGTGAGGCACTGAATCACAGGAGGCAGGCAATATATTGACGTACAAAATTACGTCCAGAAGAATATGACGAACATCCAACAGGGAATCTGTACAAACTAGTACAGGGGAACGAGACTGATGGAATGGAATGGCTGCAGTGTTTTCTGGAGACTTGGACTAAATGGACAAGTCAGACAGCTCCCAAGGTACTGAAAAAACCCTGGCTGGGGAAGCCTTTTTGTGTTTTTTGTCGATCTCACTTACTTTTACTGAATAGCTGCGTTGGTTGGAGTGGAATCAAGAATATTTTGTTTGTTTTTAGGTCCTGTGCCTATCAGTTGAAGGCGTTCTTTTGGAAATATCATATTTGAGTCAAATGTTTTATTCAGAATAATATATTGTGTACTACGTGATTCATTCACGTTTGTAATTTGAATTTTTATAAAGATATTACGCCTTGATAATTGTTCTAAAACTGACATTGACCTCGAACAGACCGCGTATTGGATCATGGCTAGAACGCTTTTGGACGCTGGTGTCATTTGGTTGCCTGCTTGCAATAGCTGCTTGCTGCAGTGAGAGAGATAGAAGACGATTGAGTTTTCTGTCTCATAGATGAGGTCCTAACAAGGAGATTTGTCATCGTCTCCAAAAGTCTTTTTATTGGAAAAAACTAAGAATCAAATATATTGCTTTGCTGACACATCTTCACCGGCAGCAGGAGGTTGCATATCTCAAAGAGGATCTAGAAGTGATTTCAAATTGGGGTGAAGGTAACCAGGTACAAATCAATGCCACAAAAACCCAGGCATTGGTTTTCTCCAAGAAGATAAATGTCTCCGAACCGGATATAATAATGACGAAAATCAAGTAGTTTTCATAAAAGAGCTCTGAAACAATGCATTTTAAACTTATCATTTAACCTTTTTCTTTAAAAAATTATTTAGAAACTTTAAAAAGAGGAATGAAATAATGCATTCAACATTTAAAGGGATTCGTTTCTAGTTCACCATTTGGCAACATCGATTATAGATAATAAAGGACAATGAATCTGTTACCTGTATGAGACAAACAAAGATGACATATTTCAGAGGCGTGCTGTTCTGTTTACTTATGTTCCGAGTTCCGAGACATTCTGTGACATATGACATTTTGTGCACCTAACCTATCTTCCTCTAGGACCCATAACAAATACTGTACTACACGTACACGGACGTTCACAAAAGTCAAAACGGATGTCTGCAGTCAACTTGCTGCTGATCTCCGCCGATATGTCTTCGCGGCATCCGGCCTACACTAACCACAAACTTGCAGTCGTACCCAACCGCGTACACCGTTGTGTACTTTTTCTCATATTGTTCTCACAGCATTCAATTTATGATGTCAGTTGCCTCAACTGCAAGTGCGGTTTATATGACCGCAAGTCGACCACAAAAATGTGGTTGGGTCAACCGCGAAGTGCAGTCAATGTAACCACAATGTTGTGGTTGCCTCCAAGCAAATATGTGGTCCGTGTTCGGCCGGACTCAGAAACAAATCCCTTTGAAAATTAAAACCCAACATTTGAAACATCAATTTGAATACTTCTCGAAGTGAATTTGAAAAACTCGTGAAATATACTCAACTTTATTTTGTTGAAACTTACATTTGCTGTAATAATCCAAATTGAGGAACATTCCCCGTTGCGCTTTCTGCTTCTATACGTTTGTTGGGGCTTGAAATGGACACCAATTAGTCTTGGCACGTTCATGTCGCTGGAATTACAAAGGCTGCTCCTCAAAAGCTTAGAACAAACCCGAAAACTGTACACGTCTCAGCAACTTTTGATGCTTCATAAAGCTCAGATCAGATATTCTTTGGAGATTTGTTCTCATGTATGGAGCTCCATTCCTAAGCATACCCTGAAGCTGCTGGATTCCATTCAGAAAAGAGCCATCCGCCTAATTGCAGACGCGAACCTTGCAGCCTTGGTAGTTTGGAACATCGAAGAAAGGTTCTATAGATACTTTCACGGGAAGTGTTCAAGTGACTTGGCACATTTGATTCCACCAAGGGCGGTACATATCAGAACTGTGGCTGCTCTTTAACGAAGAGCAGCCACATACACCTCGAACTTCACTATTTAAGAAATCTTTCATTCGGAGAACTGCGTTTAAAAAAATACTTGTATGTGAAATCAATATTATCTTTCAGGTATAAATGTTCTTCGAATTATAAACGAACCCACAGCGGCGGCTTTGGCGTACGGTCTCGACAAAAACTTGACAGGAGAAAAAATCGTGTTAATCTTCGACTTAAAAAAAAAATTCAATATTTGTGCCTTCGCCGGACATTACTATAATATACGAAAGTGACAAAATACTCTAGCTTGGCCGATGATTTCTGACCGCTAAATATCTATAAGGAAATTATTAGGTCCACTCTGTACACAAGATTATTATAGCTAACTCCTTACCAAAATCATAAAATGTTTTGTACACAATGTACATTCAACTCACCGCTGCCTTTTTCCTGCTTCTGCCTTCTTTAAATTTTTTGCACTACACTGTTCGATTTCCGCTCAAACCTTACAAGCTCCTTTATGCCTACGTCGGAATAAAATACTATCCAAAAATCGCGCTAACTGCCTGTTTTTTTTCAAAATTTAAAAAAAATCGAAATTGAAGATCCAACCCAAGAAAAATATCTCCCAAAACAAAATACCGCCCTTGATCGACCGTCAAGAGAACCCTTCAGACTCGCAAGTTTTCGAACCTCCTCAAAATTCAAGCAGACTTAGTCCCCGAAAAACTTTCGCACCACTCTGAGACCGCTGCCTCAGGCACAGAGCTCCCAGAACTCTCTGTCTTTTCTCCTTCCAAAAGCCAGGAAGATATCACGGATTCATCGTCCCCCCTTCTCTCAAACTGTTCTTTCTAACAGTCGGCCACGTGCAACGGAGGTCATCAGAAAAACCTATTTAGCTGAATCGATAAAACTTTCAATGCTGGGATATTGATATGCCCATATTCACATCTTGAGCTACGTGACAAATATATCTGACTGTGCATCTTTTCAAAACACGCCGATGGATAGTGTTTATACAAACACTCTCGGTCCCTCGGCCATAATTTTACATTGTATGAGAGACAGATCCGGCGTTTAAGAAATCTGTCTCTTCTCGAAATCAAAATATATATTAGCAAACATTGCTTTCGCTAGGTATTACAAGGATCCTTTTTTGGATCGTCACGTGTGATGGAAAGTTGATCCCTTACGACAGCAGGAGTAGTTCAGGACAGTAGTTAGACATCGATGAGCCTTCCAAAAAAGACCATGGTTACTATATGCAGGTCAGCGGCTAGTGTGATGCACTATAACTTTCTGCAACCGGGCCAAACCACCACTATTGTGAGGAAATTGACGAAATGTACCTAAAATTGCATCAGCAGCAGCCGGTATTGGTGAACAGAAAAGTCCGATCCTGTTCCACGACAACACCCATCCGCACAAGTTCTATCTCACACACCATACTCCCCAGACCTGTCGATAATCAGGACCAGGCACAAACGGCCTTCGTCGACTCCATCGAATTCCGAACACACACATTTGGTGCTGACGGAATTAATCGACTTGTGTTACGTCGGCAAAAGTTCATTGATTCAAATGGGGCTTATTCGGATTAAGTTGAATAAGTTTTCACTGATATATTACAGTTTGAAGTAGATTCATAAAAATGGAGAAATTTTTCTAAAGAACCTAATAAAAAAATGTACACTAACAAAAAGTAGGACTGTTTTATCTGAGACGAGAAGTCTGAACTATCACAGTTAACTCATATTGGATTTTCCTCATTTATGGTTGCCATATCAAAAATGCAATGACAATAATGCATAAGCATTGATGTTATTCAATATTCAAACAACTGCATGAGATAAAAAATGAGCTTATTTAGATGATCGACAACAGAAACACTTTCCAAAACTTTTTGCTATCACCAAAACAATTTTGATTTCGCACCCTGGTTGACATCTGTTTTGTTTGAAGCAAGATGCTTAGAATATCTCTGGTGTGATCACTCGACCAACTTTTCCATGTAAAATATTTTGTCAAGAACTATCGACCTACTATACTCCTCTCTTAACAAGGAGATCCAATAAATTTCAGCATTTCATTCCACAGAGCTACTGAGTACAACTCAAATGACACAGCTTCACAAAGATGGCACTTCAAAATTCAATTTTGGAATCAATTGATATCAGGGGAAAGTTTTTCTGACATCATCTGTAAAGTAGGGAGGGTGAGTGTCAGCCTACAGCACTTAGGTCACATGTGACCCATTGTACATCTTCCCGAGGAGTTGTCCTCCTAGGTAATCGTCCATCCTGTCCTTTCCAGGTAGGTGCACAGGTCACTGGGAGACATCTCCTTTATATCGACAGGTGTAGGCCAAGACTCGCCGAACACACACTCTCTTATTGACGATAACTTCGGGCACTCGCATAGGACATGCCTGACAGTCTCATCTTCCTGTTCACACATCCTGCATAGAGGTGTGTCCACTAGCCCCATATTATGGAGGTGTTTCCTTAGTTGACAGTGGCTAGTCAGAAATCCTACTGTTGAGCATAGATTTTTCCTGGTCATGGCCAGATATTTCTTCGACGCCAGCTTCCCAGGGTTGCCCAAGGTGATCCTGGCAAGATTGCATCCTTTGATTCAATCCCATCTCTTTAGGGATTGAGCATGGGTGTAACATTTAGCTAGTTCCACAATTGTCGAAGTCATCAGACCGTAGGTGCCACTGGTTCCTAAAATTGTTAGTCCATCCGCTTCCTTGGCTAAAGAGTCGGCAATGCGATTACCTTTACTCCTGTCGTGTCCTTTAATACGCCCCAGGGTGCTGTCCGAGGTCATCGAACAGCAAACCATGATGGTTAAACCTCTGAAGAAGCTAGCCAGTCGTGCCAGCGAAACGTCAGGAAGAAATTCCAGAAATCCACGGCTTTCAAACTCGAAAAACAGTGACACTGAAAACCTCAGCGGAGAAAGTCTAAACCATTCTGTCTAATAGGGTTTGTCTGCTGTCAGTGCAGATAGTTATGATGTTGCCAGAAATTCCTTTCCTGGTTATTTCTTTTGTGGCGATTGAGATACCAGCCAGTTCTGTTTGGACCACGCTGGTAATTTTTCCCCATTCCTCACTTAAACCTTAGGCTTAGTGATCTGGAGTACACTCCACATCCTGAGCCTTCTTCTGAGACTCTGTGTTTTGTTTTATTTGTATTTTGTAGGGTTTATTAAACACAATTGCATCACTGGATGCCTGCAGCAGAGGTTGCGCAGTAAACGCTTCTCGCCATAACCCAGTCTCAACTGACCCATTCCTACTTCGAGGTTTACACCAACCGTGCACAATCGTAACATGGCCATTACCGCAACCTCTTTAACGTACAGGTCCAGAGGGGTCAGACCCGTAATTGATTCCATTGCCGCTGTTGGTGTTGTTCTCATAGCTCCTGTGATGTTTAAACAAGGCAGTCGCTGTATTTGGTTCATCATGGTTCATAAATTGAAGATCTAAACAAAATACGCCCAAAAGATTTTGATTCTTGCACCATCTATCAATATGTGTGAAAAGTTGGGTCAGTCTCATTTTCAGCGTCGAGAGTGTTTGTTTGGCAAAAGAAAAGCGAATCGGTTTAAACACCAGGGTTTCTTTGCAACTTTGTTCGAAATTTATCTTCCTTTGATGTGGGGGTTGAAAAAGCCTGTTAGAACCTGTTTGAAGTGGTTCAAAATTGTAGACAGCTTGTGGATTCTTGTAAGGCAGCACATATTTTGTCGATGAGGCATGTGAATCTTCCCGACTGTAAATAAGAAATCCCAATGTTGAAGTAGTTACAGCCTAATAATATGTCAGCAGGTTTGACTCATATCAACATGTAACATCGCTGTTTCTACTTTCAACTGTATTTGAATGACATGCAAGTCAGCAACCACATCTCCCCCCCACCAAGATGGCTATTATGGAAAGATTGAAACCACAAATATCATACTTCCAAAGAATGGAATTTTCATGTTTTCTTTATATCTCTAAAAGTAAGAGGCTAGATTAGATTTTGAAACATAAATAATGGGCTCCACAATAGTAATATTTGCCCTTCACTTAACCTTTTGTGTTACTCTCATCTTTTTCGAGAATAACTCGAACAATTTAATCTCCTATAATATTGATAAGGAATGCAAATAGCGAAAAACCTATAGAAAACGAGATATTTGCAGAAATTTGCAAACAATCGATATGTAGATTTTGAAACAAAAATCTATTTAAAATCTGTTTTTCCGTTAATGAGTTGTCGCCCCAATACGAACGACAACTCTCAGAAGTTGAGAAACTTTTGTGAGCTAAGGACTAACAAGGCCTTGCCTTTTGACGTGTGATTCCTAACACGGTTGCAGAATCATCTCAGCTTCAACCAGAAAATTTCTCTCGGGAAAAATATCTGGTCGAAGCAGAAATCGAACACACGGCCTTCCGATCGTGAGTCGGGCGTACTACCACTACGGCCAATTCCTCAACTTTTAGGATGTCAAAATACAAGTCCATTCGTGTTTATAACTCGGTATCTCAAATTCTGAGGTGAACTTACTGAGATGACTGGAATAAAAACAAATTTATACCACAGAATATAACCATGAAACTTCTGAAACTCCAAATGTATTATCATAATGTAATATCACCAATTGAAAACTCCATCTGCAGAAAACTAAATCCATGAATGTCAAAGATAAACGACGCTATTCGTGTATCAATTCTTCTATCTATCCCTCCCATAGATGTCGCTTTCGTAAGGAGATATATCATTGCCATTTCCTACTCAGGCTTTTCCATTAAGCACAACGCTTCATTCGTGTTCCAGCGCAGTACCACTGATAAAGTCTTTGACTGTCTTGTGTTGGATCACTTGTGCTTTGTTTTTGGGCTTAGCTTTCATCAAAATAATGCATTGTTTTTATTTTTATAGAGCTAAAAGGACCTTGAGCTCTAGCACCGAAGCCACCTTGGAAATCGATGCTCTTTACGAAGGTATCGACTTCTACACAAAAATATCAAGAGCCCGATTCGAAGAACTGAACTCGGACCTCTTCAAATCCACCTTGCAACCCGTGGAAAAGGCCCTGAACGACGCCCAAATCTCCAAGAGTAACGTCAACGACGTCGTTCTAGTCGGAGGATCGACGCGCATCCCCAAAATCCAGTCCCTCCTTCAGAACTACTTCAACGGAAAGAGCTTGAATCTGAGCATCAACCCGGACGAAGCAGTCGCCTATGGTGCCGCTGTCCAAGCGGCCATTCTCAGCGGCGATACCAGCTCCAAGATACAGGATGTTCTGCTGGTGGACGTCACTCCGTTATCTCTGGGAATCGAGACAGCCGGAGGTGTGATGTCGAAGATCATTGACAGGAACACGAGGATTCCTTGCAAGCAAAGCCAAACGTTCACGACGTACTCCGATAAGCAACCCGCAGTTACGATTCAGGTGTTTGAGGGGGAAAGGGCTATGACGAAGGATAATAATTTGCTGGGTGAGTTGTGTTATATGACTCCTAGTGGTGGGAAACTAATTATTCTTTTTATCTATGCTACTCGGGCGCCATTTAAAGTATTCAAGTTTCCGGGAGAAACTGCAACCTCATGAGCTCATGACGTTCATCCCACAATCATTGATTGGGAGTCTTGTTATATTTTTCTGAGCGTGATTTTAATTGTCCATGAACTGCTTGTCTTTCAGTACATCACATTGGCATAATAGATGACATGCTTTCTCTGTTAACTGTTCAGATATTCTTCAAACAAGCAAGATCCAGTAAGTAACCTTGTAAATATTTAGAGCCATTTCCTGCTGTGTTGAAGTAGTTATTTTTTCAGACTTTTTGAAGGTTTTTCCATATGTAGTTGTTTAGTAGGCCCTTTTTCTTCCAGTCTTAAAGTAACTTATATGCATGGTATACACATTTTGGTAAGAGGTTATTTCGAAATTAATCACGTTAGTCCAACAGTCATACTGCAAGGCGCAGAACGCGACAGGATGGGAACATACCGGGACGGAAACATACCGGAACGGGAACATGTCGGGACGGGAACACGCCGGGACGGAAAGAAGACGTAAAGTTTCGTATAGTTTGTTATGTTGCAATCTCTACTCAAAGAGAAACACTTTCTTTGCCTGTCCCAGGCCGTTCTCCCACCATTGCTCCTTTCCTCCCATGCTTGACTTCGAATTTCAGTGCTCTACAAAGACACCACGAGATATTTCCGCATCTTTACTTCAGCCGATTTGATTGTCGCTATAAAAATATGAAGAATTGCGGGGGAAAATTGATGTGTGTCATCCAACAATTCCCTGTATTGTATGATTCATTCAATAAATTATATTTCGACGTAAAAGTTGCCATTACAGCATCCTCCTCACTGGATGAGCTGTCAGAATCCGACAGGGAAGTCATCGTAAACAATACTAGTATCGAGCTATTGAATACGGGATGGAAAATAAGAAGAGGAACCGAGCAGGAGGGAAAGGAAGAACGTGGGGAAACAGTACGTGGCATCCCGGCTTGCCGTAGTGTGCGAAGGAAGGGAAAGAACAGGCAACGTCCCGTCATGTTCTCGTCCTGTGCCGTCCTGCTCAATTGGTAGATGAAGTAACCTGCATCATCTCGATGTTGAAGGAAAGCGCACTCACTTTGTAACTATCTGCAACAAGCAACCACAGATCTTGTCGTTGGAAGAACAAAGTTGCTAAAATTAATATATTTGTCGCAGCGAATTTTGAGTATTAGTAGGAAAGAACCGAATCAGCTTGAAGTAAAGACCCATCTCGTAGTGTTATATTCTTGTATCTTCTCGCAATATATTTATGCTTATCTTTGAATGGAAATTATTATATCTTAGTGGTGTAACCAAAACCTCGGAACCAAATTCATTTTTTGTTTCTTAAATTTAGCCCTTCAGGGTTAAGTTATTTCGATGATTGGATTCTGGATTATTGACGAATACAACAAAGGGGTTCCATAGATGAAATTTCTTTTTCAGGAACCTTCGACTTGTGTGGCATACCTCCCGCACCACGTGGCGTCCCCAAGATTGACGTAACTTTCGATCTCGATGCTAACGGGATCCTGAATGTATCCGCTTTGGAATCCGGCACAGGAAAAAGTAAACAAATCACCATCAAGAACGACAAAGGGCGGCTTTCTCAAAAAGATATACAGCGCATGCTTGCCGAAGCAGAACAGTACAGAGACGAGGACGAGAGGCAGAGGGAACGGGTTGCTAGCAGAAACAGCCTGGAGAGCTACGTGTTCAACGTCAAGCAGGCCTTGGACGAAGGTGGGAGCAAGCTGAGCAGCGAAGATAGAAGACGAGCTCAGAACGAATGCGACAACTGTATGCGATGGTTGGACAACAATCTGATGGCCGAGAAAGACGAATTCGAGTATAAGCTGAAGGAGTTAACCAAAGTTTGTGGGCCTATAATGACCAAGATGCACCAGGGACATCGGGGTGGGAACAGATCTGGTGATGAGGATGGAGGTCCGACTATTGAAGAAGTTGATTAGGGAGCTGATTTTTAGAAGACCTCTACGTAGATCAACCTGTGATTCTTTGGGGTTCAAATTGTTTAGTTTACCGCCTTTTTTATTTTCATATCAAGTCACTGCAAATGGTCAAATGTCCATTTTCTTGCCACAATTGTAGTTTGTTTATTGTATACACTCATTAAAAATAGCTGTGTCTCAGAACACATGATTTCTGATATTTTATTTGTATTTTCACATCATCTTTAACTTCAATGGACTAATCGTATGAACAACTGTGTTTTAGTTATTTTAAGAAATTGAAAAGCTTACTGCATATCTTCATGTCTGTACAGGTTCGTTGTTAGATGTTTGTCATGTCTTCTGGACATAATTTGGGTTACATAAAACAAATGCTGGGCTCGTAGGCCATGGTCAAATTGAACTTGTAGCGCCCCGTTTCGTCTTCAATGCAACATACATCATCAGTGATATGTGCATTGTCTACGAAGCAAATTATATATTGAAGTATCAGCAACGAAGACGTTGTTTTCTCTAATCATGATACCGGCCGTTGAAGCCTAAATTCTTATATAATTTGGGTTGAACATACATTGATTACCTCCTGAGATCCAGTGCATCACATCCGCATGAAACATGTCGAGCTGTCTCTGCCCCAAGGTTGTATTGCTTGCAACTAGTGTCTTCTTCATAGTATCTATTTTGTTCAATGGGTAGAAATGTAATTATTCTGAGCTTATCCCTGCGGTGTTGAATCACTTGGGTGCATTAGGGTTCCAATGTGAGAAGTTCGATCTTCTCGCTCGCTGAGTTATGAATAACACTGTAATAGATATAGCTGAGTTTGCTTTTGTTATGGCATAATAATTATTCATGCCCGCACAATAACAAATGGCATACCTCAACGGTCGTAGATGCCCTGACACAAAATGAACAACATAGTATCTTTGACATTTTTCACCTAGTACATGAGGTACCTACCTACACTTCAATGTTAAAGCTAACTTTTGGTACAGGGAAGACTAATTAATGACTCTTCTGTGATTATGATTATTTATTGCACAGCTCTTCACTCCATTCCACACACTACCAATTATGACAACCATTACAAGTCCTAGTGCACGTACACTATGTTATTATGAATGTGTCTACTCATTGTATGCCGGTAGATTACCTTGCATTAGACACCATGTACTATTGGTTGCCTAAAGAACAGTGAGAGAACAATTACAATTTCACACAATATTATACTATATACACTATTTCCCATTAAGATTTTTGAGATAAATGAAAAACATTGCATTTAAAAAAGTAATGAAAAGTACACGGTATATATTAGATAGGAAAAAAATGTGTTTAGCGAATAGGGTTACCCTGCTGTCAAACCAATGAAATTTGGGTTGCATAACTTCATTAGATGAACCCGGCTTGTGGTGCAGTATTGACAAAGTATCTGAAAAATCTAAAACTCGAAATTAAAAACCAACTCGCAATACCTCGTGACTCATCGGTCAACACCGTCCGGTTTCCACTTCCAAGAATATTCAATTCGAATGTTGAATATTTTAGAACGGTTACAACTATTCTCTCTCCTCCGATACCCAATCCACCGCTCTCGTCTCCGTACAAACGTATCGGACTTTAAAGACAACAAAAAAAGCTCTTGCGTAGCGGCTGTATTCCAACAACCAGACACTTGTTGCATGACGGAAGCATGGTTTCGAATAATTAAGCCAACAGGAGAAAGTGAATATGTAAACACGTGAAATAACAAATATGATGGCTTGAAGCAATTTCATGTCTACGCGGGACTTGTTGTTTTCTGTCTGGTTGGTACAATTTAAGAGATGGACAAGTTGGTTCTTCAAGAGCAAAAAAGTTTGACGTCCTGAAACTGTAGGACCAATATTTATAGTTTCAACTGAGGGGTGAAAATACGAATAAGAACGAGTTATTCGGTAAAGGCATGTAATACCCAATTCAGGCGTTTCAAAAAAATCCACAGGTATTTGTGGATAGTCGAATGAATAATAATCTGCTGGCAAATGATTTTTATCGCAATTTTTCTCTAAATGCTGCTTTTATCATTTCCTCGAATTGAAGGTTTAACTGATGACTTTTGAACCTGAAGCCTGTTTTTGTGCCTTTTTTGATTTTTTAAGTTCACTTCTTTTTGAGGATCTTTTTTTAAATTTCTTGATTCTTTATAGTATTTGAAATATTTGCAAAAACCTATATACCCTTTTTATTCATCTTTATTTGTTTATAACTTTTCTAATTTTTTATATGCTAAAAAACGGCCTCTACGACCACGTTTGAAGTCAGCAAACCAACGTTTTATTGTTGTTCCTGATGGAGCGGAGTCCTTATAACACTTTTCAAGCCATTGCTTCGTTTGAACGGTATTTTTCCCATCTAGAAGTAGTGTAAAATTAAAACACGAAATTGCTTTTGATCCATTGTTTTCAAAATAAAAAGTAGTGTCACTCTTAGAAGTTTTAGCAAAATAACTTACAAACTTATAAGTAGAATATCATGAAATTTCAGCAGCTTTCTTTTGGAGGTTAGAACTAACTGAAAAAGCGATGAATGCGCCATCTATGTGTTAAGCCCGAGACTTTTCAGTCCATGTAGTAGATAGCATTAATTTGGTTTAAAGGTAGTCGAACATCATTCAGTTATTGAAAAAACTCAGAATAATTACTGACCCTAGTTTTCGTCCTAAAAAGTTTTTTGATTCTTTCTCTGTCTGATATCTTTGCATGTAGGTACCTACACACAACACTCAGAATAAAAAATAATTTCCTTCTGTACCCACATTTCAATTTCAATTCAGGAAAAATATATTACGAACAGAATTACTAAACCTCTCTATGAGCATAAAAAGTAATACACATTTTATAGCTCATTGCTCGTAATCCGACGCACCATGAGATTGCGTTGTTCGCACCCAGCCATTTTGTGCCAAGAGTAACTCTTGTCAGCAGAGAACGGACCGCGTACTTTCTTAAGTCAGGTTAGCGTCGGATACAGAGGAACGTGGTCGTCATTGGTAACGCTATTGGCGCATAACAAATAAGTTAAGAAAATAATGCGGAAACTTTCCGTGAACCTGGAAAACATTTGCGAATCACTGTTTGTTGAATGAAAAGGTGTTAATGTGACAGTGTTCAGTGCAACATAGATCTTGAAGAAAATTATCTGGACTTTATTCGGCTGTTTTGTACGTGAAACCACGGTGACTGTCGGTGATTGTTTAGTTATGAGTTTTGTTTTTATTTGGTATTTAATACCGACCTTCAGTGACTTGTAGATATGTTCGGATGTTTTAACTGAACCAACCATGGATAATATCACGAACAACATCGGGTTAACTTTACCTGAGGTGAGTGTTGAAGAATTCGAATCTTTTGTATTGGTACGTGAATTTTAGCGAGGCTGATAGGTCATTGCTTTTATCATTCTCAAAGCTGTGAAGCAGGTATATAGAAGTCATGGGCTAGTTTGAATTTGCATTTTTATGTTATTGATTTTCAACAGTTCGAGAAACAAGTGGAGTGAAAGGTCTTACACGCGTATACCTAGAATCGCGTGGTCTTTTAATTTTTCCCCTTCAATGTGACAATCCTAGTAGGTACGCTGAGAAACACTTTCATCAAAGAGAATTGCAGGTTCACATAGAATTAAATACCTGCTACAAATATTGATTTTCTTCACTGATAAAAAACTCGTTTAGAGTTATTTTTTGTTAAAACTGATGACTGACTTGACTTGATTGTTATAAATATCTTATAAGCAGTTTGTGAAATTCAATTTTTGAGCACTTGTTACCAGAACTTATGTACATTATCCAACTGTTCATGTTTTGTTTCACTTAACTCGTCAAACAAAATATTTACCAGCATAGAGAAATATTTACCTTATAGAGACGAAACGAAAGTCCAGACAAGACTAGTCAAAAAACATTCTTGTTGCGTTGTTCGTGACTTCGTGTAAACTTGTTGAAAACAGTTGGCTATATAATTATAAATAACAGGTACACATTTCACATGTTCTCGTGTCAAATTTTGATTTGGAAAAAGATTTCAGGAAAAAATAGTAATTGCAGAGCACAGTATGAGAAGTACGGCAAAGAAATGCAAGATATAGAGTTAAAAGACACTGGGAAATCTAGAGATAAGTGGTCTTGATAGTGTTCGTCAGTCTCAATCTAGATCTATACGAAATCAAGGTAACCAGTTGTCATAACAAGAAGAGTAGCAAGTAGATGTTATTAGATTAGAGGATACAATAACAATAAATATCTCATTGAGGAATGTCGTTTTTTATTTGGCAGATAACAACGATTATTATCATTATTTTTATTCTGTTTGCTCATCTTCAATCTGACAATAATATTTCTCTTTCCTCAGACATTGTTGTATACAGCCTCGAGGCTCGATACAAACTTGTATAACAGCCTCGATACAATCATATTTGTGAAGCTCAAGAATTTTAAAAATTTTAGACTAAAGACAAAATTATCTTTTATTTTATTTACAACCTATGGTTTAATATTTTTAACTTGTGACTAATTCTTTTTCTATACTACAACTGACTTGCAACAAACATTTAACTGTAAAGCTATCAAATAAATCTATCTATCTATCTATTATTGCCTTTCGATGGTCATTTTACTGTACAATTCTGTACAGTTACCTACCTCGACAAATCCATTCTATACTATCTACCTATTTTGAACTTGTTTAATCCTGTTTGTTTTGAGTTGTAGACTTTTCGGAGTTGGCTTCATCAATTTATGCAGGTGTACCTCGATTTGTGCGGAGTACAAAACAAACTAGGTACCTGCAGCCGTTTCTGTGTCTATGACGTCATAGATTTAGTGTCAGTGAAAAGGGGATGTTTAGGAGGTTTGGCATGACAATAGCTTCGTGATGGTTCTGTATTTCTAACTGTTAAGGGCCCATTACACGTTCTGTAATAATGTCATTCCGGCAGATCAATACAGAAACATTATTTCTAAAAATTGTCCCACCATTTCCGGTCATTATTTTCCGCACCTTACGTGTTCATTAATACTGATATTATTTTTGGTAAATTTTCGTTTTGAGGACACCCGGCGATTTTGAAAAAATATTTGCGTGTACTTACGTAGTTTGATACGTAGATTACGAATCCGAAGAGAAAAAGCGGCGCTCTCCCTTATTTACAAAGTTAGGGCCCTTCAAAGTTCTGAAAAGGGCAACTTTTCAGCCTTCTTTTTCACAAAATAAACTATTTAAAAACACAAGCATCTATTCACTAGGTCACCTTTACACCTTATTCCTCTTTCTTTGACATTTTTCAATTCAATAATCAACATTTTTCTTATAAAAAACTTAATTTAAAAACGAATGCTTCTCCTGGTGACATTATTCTATTTTTAGGTTAGTTAGTAGTGACATTTCAGAAAAAAGCGGTTGGTATTTGCCGCCGCCTACTATTTCAAATTCGTAATACACCACCAAAAACCAATTTCCTATCTAAATAATGAAGGTAAAAACATTTGAATTACTTTAGGAATGTGGACTGCATCAGTCGTACCAACCATGCCATTAACCTTAAAAACGTAAAATATAGAGATATGTAACCAAAAAGCAGCTCCGTACATTGTTTAACATTTTTATTGAAAAAATGTTGATTATTGAAGTGAAAAGTGTCAAAGAAGGAGGAATAAGGTGTAAAGGTGACCTAGTGAATAGATGCTTGTGTTTTTGAATAGTTTATTTCGTGAAAGAGAAGGCTGAAAAGTTGCCCTTTTCAGAACTTTGAAAGGCCGTAACTTTGTAAATAAATACGTAAGTACACGCAAATATTTTTTCAAAATCGCCGGGTGTCCTCAAAACGAAAATTTACCATGCATTAATTATAGCAATAATTATTTGTTTACCATTTGAAAATTTATTTCCGATAGCCTGACAAAAAGTTACATTGGAAATAAATTTTAGGGGTTGCGTTTTCCACCCCTTACAACCATGGGGTAAACCAAATGAATTTCTGGCTAATGTATTTTTGGTGATACAAAACGTCAGGTTAATTTCAATATTGTTACTTTTTTAGTGCTTGTGAAAAAAATTGTTATACAAATTTTATGTAACCCCTTTAAGGGGCTGTATCTTAACAAGGGATGCTCCAATGAAGTTTCTTTATATGAAAGATCCTATCTTTTTTTCGATGAGGAATCACCTCCTCAAATGTTTTACACTTATTTAGTTACACCCTGTATAATATTATTGCCATTATTTTTAAAATAGCTAAATTATATTCCGTGGTGAATTATCTCCAAAAAAATTAAGGGGGAATCGAACTCACGATCTTTGGATCTTTGGGCAACTTCTGAACAAAGCTTCGGCTGGTTGAGTTGATAATTTTTTATAATTCTGAAATCAAAACTTTCTCGACCACAAGAGTTAAACTGTAAGGTGCGCATATAAATTTCACACCTCCTTAATGTAAATGTTACGGTCGTTTTGTCCGCCATCGTTCCTTTGTTCGAACTCGGACTTGGCACCATTAATAACAAATATTAGATACTATTCATTCTAAGCGAGTGAGAGTTATTGTCAGAGGTTGTCTCGGATGCATTTTTTTCACTTTGTGTGATTACAACTCGGGACAATAAAGGTCGATTATTTATGTACAGTTATGTTTGCCAGTATAAGAAATTACTTTAGAAACCAATGTCGCTCACTGTATAAGTAATGACACAAGTCTTGCGTTACCGTTGAAGGAGGACAACGAAAAAAGTATTACTTCCTTGAAAAATTCATGAAAATTATAAAGCTTGGCTATCGAATGACTAGATTCATGTACACTTTTTGTAACAAACTTTTATTAGGTGTATTTCTTCAGTTCGGACTACCATTGTCTAATATAATATANCTGGAATCAATGAAGTCGCCCCGGAGCGCCAATTAATTTTTATTGTTGTATTTATTTTATTTTTATCGTTGTTTTAACACATTGTAATAATATATAGGGATTTACATGAAATTTGTTTATTTTAATTTAAAAGTGCAGTACCGAATCAATCCAGTCACCACTGTTACGTCACGAGATTACGTGACGTGTCTAACAAAATCGCAAAAGTAAGCAATCCTGTATGTCCATAATCGTTGTGTCAACCCCAGCAAAACTGTGATAATCCCGTTCATCAGGAGGAGAAAATTGGACGATCTAACGCCACTTTCCCTCAATGATGAGGTCATTCCATTTGCAACGGAGGTGAAATATCTTGGCATTGACCTTGATAAAAAACTCACTTGGAACGCTCACTTGTAAAAAGTTTTACATAAAGCCAGACTGTCCCTATGGACAAATGGACATGTCGAAGGATTTGTGGTAAAATTTGGAGTTCGGGACCCAAACAAATTAATTGCATTTATGTGATGATTGTCAGACCAATGATCACTCATGGTGCAATTGGCTGGCGGCCGAAGGCTTTACAGAAAAAGTGCCAAGGGGAAGCTCTCTGACTTACAGAGACAGGCTTGTCTGGCCATCAGTGGTGCCATCAGTACCACACCGTCGGCGGCCATGGACAGACATCCTTCTAGATCTACCTCCTTTCCACATTTTTCTGGAGAGAGAGGCTAGATGGCCTGCATATAGATCTGCATAAATCAATCCAATGCAGAGTGCAACAGACTGTTGGTTGACTCTAAAAGTCATAGCATTCTAGAAATGACCTCCGGACTTTATGCCCTCAACTGTCAACTACGTACTGCCTTATAAAGTACTGTTCCCGAGTAGAGAGGACTGGATTCTCCGGGAGAAGGAAATATTAAGAGCAGATAGTTGTTGGTTTACAGATGGATCAAAAACACCTTCTGGTTCTGGTGCAGGTGTTTTCAGTCGCAGACCCAGGACAGAGTTATCTACCGGAGAGGATGGTATATTTCCTCAATGTTGACGATTACCGCTCAACCAACGCTAAATTTCTTTCCAACGAGCATTCTCTTGAGGTCTGAGAACAGGAAAAAGTCGCTGAGGGCCAGATCTGGAGAATACGGTGGATGCGGAAGCAATTATTGAAACCACAACTCATGCAATTTCACTATCGTACTCATTGATTTGTGACACGGTGCAATCATTGTCTTGATGAAAGAGAACTTTCTTTTTCTTCGAATAGGGCCGTTTTTCCGAGATTTCGTCTTTCAAACGCTCCAATAACGCTATTTATTAGTCGTTGTTGATGGTTTTTCACTTTTCAAGATAGTCGATGAATCTAAATCGATTTGTGATCAAACAAATCCATTGAATGTATGTATTGACTGTCAGACCAATGTTCACTTATGGTGTAATTGCCTGGTGACCGAAGGCTTTACAGAAAACGGCCCAAGCGAAGCTCTCTGGCTCACAGAGACAGGCTTGTCTGGCTATCAGTGGTGCCATCAGTACCACACCGTCAGCGGCCATGGGGATCCTTCTAGACCTACCTCGTCTCTACATTTTTCTAGAGAGAGGAGCTAGATGGACTGCACTTGTGACTTGTGCACATTGCCAATTGCACAAATCAATTTAATGCAGAGTGCAACAGACTATTGGTTGGCACTGGAAGTCACAGCATTCTGGAAATGACCTCTGACGTTATGCCATATAAAGTAGATACTATTTCTCCGGGGGAAGGAATAGATAGTTGTTGGTTCACAGATGGATCGAAAACACCTTCCGGTTCTGGTGCAGGTGTTTTCAGTCGCAGACCCAGGACAGAGATATCAA
>NW_019291264.1:0-26618 GCF_000500325.1 Leptinotarsa decemlineata
AACATAATGAGAACAATAATATTTATTATAACAATAATGAAGTTGAAAAAAAATATTCACTCTAATATGTGTGAAGGGACATTATTACAAATGGTGCAAGCATCTAACCTTCGAAAGTTTCTTAAAGGCCTCTCACACGCTTCACACCACGTTTGTGTCAATCCCATCATTGATATCGTATAATGGAGGTCGACATGCTCGTAATCATCTCCATTATCATTTCTATGTGAGTAGAATCTAAAGCAGCACCAACATAACATGTGGACGGTGTTGTTAATTGTTCGTATCCGCACGTGTGAGTCTGTCACGCAATACAGATCCAAACGATCTTCCACCATATCACTAACATTCATCCACTTGCTTCCTAAGATGACGTTACCATTTTCAGTCGCTGGATCATCATCGATACCCTCATCTTGAATATGTTCAGGATCCATCTCTTGTAGGTTATCGGCGCCTACATCCTCCAGCCCCCTAGCGACCACCATGACTTCACCCTCTTTTTCTTCTTCTACAATAACATCCATCAACTACTTCGATGAAATCGTCCTTTACTTCGATGATGCCATCCTCTCCTTCGATGATGTTGTTGGGAACTTCCCCCTCTTCATCTGAAAACCAATTACTCTCGTCTTCGAGTGACAATCTCGTCAAAACTTCATTCATTTTTTTAGAATTCATTTTTGATTATTATTTGAGTAAAAACTTGAAACTACTATTAACACCACTGGACAGCAAGTCAAGTTTAGAATGATGAGACTATTCAAATGTTTTTATTTGGTTGTAGAGGTGGTACCCCACCAATGGTCGAGTGGTGGGGGTGTGAGATCATGCTCCAGTGGTGGGGGTGTCCAGTGGTGGGGGGGTTGAAGGGTGGGGGTTAGGTCATTCACCCCACGTGACGTCATAGTGGTGGGGGGAGGTATGAGTCGGACATTTCGTTCAAGGTCACCCTAATTACACCATTACGTCATAATGGCGTCATAGTGGTGGGGGGAGGTATGAGTTGGTCTAGGTCATTCACCCCACGCCTAAAATCTCCTACTCACATCGTTATCACTGTTATCACTATCTAAAGAACTAATGTTGACTCAACGATACCGAAGGTTAAGGCTAGTTCCAATTTATTGCTACATGTTTTTCATGTACTTCATAGCCTTCTTCAAAAAATGTATTCATAAGCGCGGAGCAACAAGGGACTTCCGAACTTTGACAATTGATAACGGCCATCTTGTTGAAGCTACATCTGTCAAATTAGTCGTCATTTATTCAGTCTGTTTTGCCAAATCACCATGGACGGATAATAGCATTTAACAGCACGTGCAAATAATGAAATTGTTTTATCGAAATAGGTGTTCTGCTCGGGAAACGTACCGCGCTCTTCGCTCATTTTACGGTTGACATAATCGTCCTATCGACTGGACTATTCGCAATGTGGTTGATGAATTCGAGTCCACTGGTTCAGTAAACGGTCGACCAACACCCATACGTCGACGAAACGCAAGATCTGCCGAAAACATTGCCGCTGTGAGAGTGTGCAAGATAATCTGAGACAGTCGAATTTGCGTCGCTCACAAGAACTCGGCTTTTCGCAGACCACAACTTGGTGAATTATACGTCGTGACGGGCTTGGACCCGTATCAAATTCAACTGACCCAGGAACTAGAGGTGAACGAGCATAGACAATGACGTTTGTTCGCTGAATGGAATCTGCAGCAATTGGCAACTGACCCTAATTTTAATCGAAAAATCATCTTCAGCGATGAGGCCCATTTCTGGATGAATGAGTACGTGAACAATAAAAAATTGTCGAATTTGGGACGATACAAATCCACGTGATATCCAAGAGCGTCCAATGCATCCTGTTAAAGTCACTGTTTGGTGAGGATTTTGGGCTGGCGGCGTCATCGGTTCATATTTCTTTGAGAGCGGCGATGATTACCAACTTCTTTTGGCCTGAATTGGATGATCTGGACACCAACGACATGTGGTTTCAACAGGATGGCGTTACGTGCCATACAACTTATGCCACATTGGATATTCTGCACGAGCAGTCAACAAAGTATATCTTAATGAATCCCAATGTGAAATATTGTCTTATAGTAGGAAAATGTCAGTCACCAAGTACAATTATCGACTAGATTCCTTTTCACTGCCACGTAGTACAGTCAATTAAAGACCTTGGTGTATATTTTGATCAAAATTTATCTTTTTCCAATCACATTAGATAGAAAGTAAATGAAGCATTGAGAGTATATTGCTCTATAGTTCGCAATTGTAGATCCTTTACAAATATATCTGCTCTAATTTAATGTAGCTTAAGTGAGGTAAAAATTAGAATATGGCTCTATTCTATGGTATCCATTCTACAATTGCTATAATAACACTAATTGAAAGAGTTCAATATCGTTTCCCAAAGTTGATTTACTTAAAATCTTATGGTATCTATCCTGATAAAGGTATTTCATATGAATTTCTTACCATAACATTCAACAAAGAAAGCCTTGAGTTACGCAGAAAACTTGCTGGAATAATTTTTCTGCACAGCAATGTTTTGGAGGTTTTATCTCCTATGTGTGGCTCATTTCAGAACTAGAATTACAAAATCACTTCTAATCAAATTTTTCCTTCTTGAAAATATTGTCACTGCCAGTCACTTTCTTTCAAAAAATGCTCTATATTTTGTCGATATACTTATTACTTATTTTTCCTTTCAATGCCACGTTAGTAAGTAGATCGGTTTCTGGGACAAAAAACGTATTGTGGATAAATATATTTCAGTTGTCCTAAGGAAGGTGGTAAGCACCACCGAAAGCTTGACAAAACAGAGGTTTCTTCGAATAGCCTCAAATCCTGACTGAAAACACACACACAACATATACAGTCAATTGGTCAAACAATTTGGTCAAACAGATGAAAAGTCGAGTTCTTCAGATTTTCGATCTTTTGTCATGGTCAAACATTAAGATTACTCAAAGATAGAATCAGTTCACACAAAAGTGGTAGTAGATTACATTTTGTAATAATTTGTACAGTAATCATGTATTTAAAGAAGTTCATAAAATGGATTTCAATTCAACAAAGATTTTAACAATTGAAAAAAAAACTTGAAAAGGTTGTTCCTGTAAACATAAGATCATATATTGATCACCTCAGTGAACTCAATGCTTTTTACTTGAAATTGATAAGGTCTCACACAAATTTCAAGTAGAAATCTCACTATAATGAATTTCATAACTTTTACTCTGTCACATCAATTATAAATATTATATTTTTTGCCCCCTTTTGTTTAGGGTATATACTTGTGAATATATCTGAATGTTCAAAGGTTGATAGCCAAGAACTATCTTGTTTTTTCAGGCTTTTCATCATATTCTTTGCTGTTAGTAAAACTACAGTGTACTTTAAATGTTTCTTTAATCAACGCTATATTTCTACAGAATCGTGTAGGTCCGTGAAATCACGAATGTACACTGATGGGATATGGTATTGCCATTTTTACACGTTTTGTCTATTGCACTTAAAATATTTTGCACAAAAATGATCAAAATTGAAATATGAAAACTCTAATCGTTGAAACTCATTCCTCAGTTGAATTTCATGAATAAATATTCCAATAAGATTTATTTTTAAAAGAGGATTCAACTGAAACCGAACGTAATGAATTTGTTATTCATATTCTAGAAATTACGAGTAGTACCCGTCGATTATAATAGCAAAATGATAATGCCTGCATTTGTTTAATGAAAAGTAGTGAAAGTTTATGTTTTTTGATGAATTGAATTTGCAAAAGACTTGGTTTGTCAGGTGACTTTATACGATATGTGAATTTGATTTTTCATCCTTATCAAAATTTCATTTGATAAAACCAGTTAAAACAATAGTCTCAAAATCTCAAATATATTTGTATGCTGTGAGAGTTGCACATACCGATTTTTTTTGTTAATTTGAAAGTCTTATGACAATTAAAATGTTTATCAACTGCCTATTCAATTTCACACCAGCATTTCACATTATTATTATCATAAACAGATCGCGTAGTCCTGAAAGAACCGATTTACTGAAGAAGAAAAACAACATTTGGATGAATAAATTTCAGATTCACATATTCCTAGTCATTGAAAAACTGTTTAAAAATGGTCAAAAACCCATGGCATCTTGATAATCATTACTTGCAAAAGTTAAAAAAAACTGTAAAAGTGCTATAGTCGTGCAAAAACCTATACATTCAGGCGGGTGCTGCAAAAATGAAACACAAACTTCAAATGCTAGAATACAAAATTAATTCAGCTACCCGCTCAAACCGAGTTGCACGGTCCAGTCGTCCCTAACTAAAAAAAGTAATATTTCAGTAAGGGAACTAACTAACCTCCAACTCACTACAGAGTATTATATTTTCTGTCTCAAGATTCACCATTAAAATTATTGGAAACACCATTCAGTTATCTGTCAAACTATGATAAACAACTAAGGAGAAAACAAAACTCCATAAAGGTGTCTATGATTGAGTCAAACTTTTTTGAAATTCTCATTGAAAATGAAACAGAAATTGTTCGGCAGTTGTACGCTTCTGAAAATCATACATAAAATTTACTTTTCAGAAACCTGAAACTACTGAACTATTCCTTGAAAAGATACAACATTTCGAAAAACTAACCAGTTTCATAGTTTCTAAACGATTTTCTTCAATAACAATTTCTCGGCTATAATTTAGCAGCAAAATATGATAGGCGCATGAAAACAATTTATTGTGACACTTCCACACAGGTTTTATTGAACCGCGTTACATGTCTACGGAATAATTTCTTCATTCTTGATTAATGCTCACTATTTTGGCCAAGCATGTTCCAAACACATGTCGAAGTAGCAAACTTTCTACATGAAAATCTCATGATAAATGGTTTTCAAAACCTCTATCATAGACTCTGAACAAGTATCGGTCCTGACCATAAGAAATTATTTATTTGGTTTTGACAGATAGATATTCTGGAGATATATGTTCCTAGGAAATGTTTTATGAATGAAACGTATAAAGTGATGCAGTAAAACGATTCAGAAAAAAGATTCGGTTCATGATCTACTGGTTTATGGATTGTAGGTATATCATGTGAGTATTTTATACAATTTTCTTGATAGCTGTTAGTTGATCCAATGGTTAAAACGGTGTTTGTAAAAATGTCACAGAAACATTATGAAAAACATTTACAAAAGGGGACATCAAAGAAAAATATGGCAAGTGCTGACTAGATTTATACAACAGTTAACATGTCTTATTAAGGCATATCGTGACCCTAAACTAGCCACGAAGGGTGTTTATCTTTAATTTACTTTTAAAATCATTCATACGAAATAACAAAAAGACTGCTATGATTATTATAGCATACATGTAAATATTTTGATATAAAAATGAACTGAAGCCCAATAATCCATGTAAGAGTCAAAAGTTACTTTATATTTTATAGCAAAAGTGATCCCAACAATAATAGGTATTTCATAAATACTTTTTGTCCCGTAATATTTACATACATTTTGTAACAGTTTTATCCAAACAGGTCTATTTTTACCTCACAAATAACATAATTTCAATTTCAAAAGTAATAACAATCAATTCACGTATATAATGTGTTGTTATTACTTTCAATAGTCCTTACAATGGATGTACACATAAAAACATACTAGAATTTGCAAATTTTTCACGTGGCAGAAACGACATAAAATTCAATTACTTTGTGTAGTACACAAAACACAAAAAAGAAAATGCTATTTTGTACATTATCTATCCGTATTTATATACAGACCATTTTATTTGTGCTAAAATATAAACTTTAGTTTTTTTACCAAAATATAGCGCATTAATATTTTACAAAATTCTTGTGTAGAAATTTAATTATTCGTATTTGACCTGTAAAATGATTTATTGACTGAACAGGTCGAGGAAATGAATTGAAAAATACATCAATGCTAATTCAATAAATTAGATAATCATAAATAATTACATGCCTAAGTTCACTTCACAAAATTATTTTTTTATCCTGTTTTCAATAAATATAATAAATAAAATGAGGTAACCTATAACAATATTTACAATTTCTATTAAATATGTCGTGACTAGATAACAAAAATCACCATGCTTTTCACACTTCATGTACTTCACTCTTTCACAGCATCTGTGGAGAGAAATTAAATTAGACGCTCCCATAGAACTAACTCCTCATGAGATCTCATCAATTTATTAAATCTTGAGATTTTGTAGTAGTTTGACTCTACAAAGTCTGGCTAGAAAGTCGATTGTCTCACTGAAATAAATGCGATATGACTAAATCTGAAGATTTTGACACAATAAAGTTTCTGCCCAAAAATTTTTGGGCAATGTTGAATAAATCAAACTGTTCGATAGTTTGCCAAAATAATCAATGTACCATACCAATTATATTATAACTTTCTATTTTACTGGCCTATTTCTGAAATTCTCTTTTAGAAATGTTTTGAAAAACTCGTGAGGTTGATTTCCATAAATTCTGCATAAAAAAATTATCATAGCATTGTAATATGAGTTCAACAAGGGATAGTAAGTTTACTCTATAATTTTGAGTAACAATATAGAATTGTGAAACAAACTGATGGTAGGTGCATTTATTTCATGTACATTATGTCGAAAAATTCGATTTTATCATAGAACAATTGAATTTATCATCAATAATTTTTTTTATCGATTTACGAAATTACATTTTCCTTTTCAGTTGATCGAAATCATCTTGAAAAGGCTACAGTCCACTAATATATACAATAAATAAAATTGGAATGTAAAATGCTCACTTACGTATTTTGACAGGTAGATTTCGAATTCATCCTATAGTCTATATTGTACAAAAAGAAAACTGATAAGTTTCGGACGTTTGGAGGGCTGTAACTGTGGAAATAAAAGAGAGAAAAGAGTTTTTCTTTCAGAGTTGTAATCTACTCCTTGGAATATGTGGGTACACACAATTTTCTCTTCAGAATCGACAGGTGCAGCCTATTCCAAATCGAAAATTAGTTGACGTGTCTAATGATGTTGATGAATTCACAAAAGGGTTCATGTTTTTTGTGGTCTTATGAAATAAACATTATCCCTCGTGATCAAATTCCGATTGAATTAGTTATGAATTGAGAAACAAATTATATAAAATAATAAATATGTATGAAAGTATAAGATGAGCTTTGTTGGTAGTACTTTCATCACCTGAAAATCAAAACTGCTTCCAAGCAGTCCTGATGTCATTTTTATAAAATCATAGAGAGTGATTGATACACTTTTCTGATATCCATACAGCACCTGCTTACACTTTTGGACCTTAATTTTGGTTTTGAGAAATTTGACAGCCGAAAATTTTCATATTATGAGTGAATTTGATTCCTGTATCCTAAAAGATGCAATTCAATGAATAATCTATTGTAGGTTCATTTCAATCGGTACGAAATCTAAAAAATCCGATTAAATATTCCAAATAAAATTCTTGATGAAAATGTATCGGTATGAATTAGTACCTGCTACATAGTGAACAATATTCCTATTTAACTTTGATATAATTGAGTGAAGAAAGAAAACGCAAAAAATCACTCTTTCTAAATACAGTTTCTAAAATCTGATCTTCTTTGTATCTGACAAAGTTGAAACTTCGTTTTTTATTCTTTTCAATGTCTCAATATGAAGACATACTGAAAAACAGGTGTTGTATGACTCCCGAATATAAGATGAAAGCTACAGTTGAAATAAATAGAAATTATGTCCCATTAGATGCCGAACATATCGAAGCAATAACAACAAAACTAACTATATCATCGTGCTCGAAGATTGTCTCAATGTAAATTTCAGACGATGCAAAATATAAAAATCCAATACTCTCGGTAGGTCAAATACACAATTGTTGGATCTACACTATACTAATTGTTCTAAAAACGCTACACTTAAACAAAGTGTCACAGCAATAACAAATGTCGATCACGGAACGCATGTCACAAGACATCATCATGATCGTCCATATCATTGTCCATATCTCCGTCCTGATCTAAGTCATCGTGATCCATTCCTGGCGACATCTGCTGGTGAAGTAGCGCCGCAGCCGCGGCTTTCGGATCCTCGTCTTTCCACTTGTCCATCGATCTCCTCCTCGCGTTCATGAAGAAGTTCCCCACTGTCGTCGGCTCCAAACCCAACTGTCTCGCAATCGTCACTTGCATCTCTTTCGACGGCCTTTTCGTTTCCTACAAAACGATAAATATAAATCAACCAACAATACTTTTCATACTTCATTCGAATATGCTTATCGAGTTAACTATAAAATGTTATTTGGTGATATTCTCTGAAAGAGATCAACGCTATATATGGCTATTGATTTAAATAGTTATCTAAGTGATAATCGGGGATTAAGGCATATTCGATGCAAATATTTCCATGACAATTCTATGACGAAGTTTAGTTAGTTGATAGCTAGAATAATACCAGATAGGTACTACGAGTACAAGGATTTTATAATTTCACACATATACACCCAACTGATATACTTTTTACTACGTGAGAGCTTTTCGAATCTCTTTATTTCTTTTTCGATAATACTACAAGATACCAAGATGTTATGTAATAAATACTTAAACGATATGATGAGCCTACTGTATGCGCGTAATTCTTCATTGAATTGTGACATCTGACCACAAGTGTCAGTCTCATTTTGAATAACAAGGGATACTGAAAAAAATTCATTTCATAGAATATACTTTCGTAGATGTAACATACAGTGCATTTCTTTAATGCCCCCCTTTTATTTTTTGAACGGGTCAACTCAAATGAATACTTTATTTTGAAGTAAAATTGACAGATGAAACTTTCAAGACGGCGACTGGGAGCCATCTGGAAAAAAAAATTAAATGGAAAGGGGGGTCTTGTGATACATCATTTTGGAGCTCCTGACGAATACTTCACAACCCTAGAATATGAAGTCAATATCTTCACCTACTACAAAATGGCGGAAAATTTAATAATTTCCTGAAGACAAACATATTAATATCGATTTTTCTAGAAATGATCCTTTTTATCTGCCATATGGCAATTCCAACAACCCGATAAGGATTGTTGAATTATTTTTTGTTAAAGAAAACGACAAGAAATGTCAGTACGACAATGAACATCATTGTTCACTTGGAATATTCTCATTTAGTTTTGCAGTTTTCCTAGTAGAAAGGTACCAGGTCAACAATCTCGAAAATTGTCAATTCTCGTTCATTGGAAGAAAAAATTTAAGCGATTTTTATTTACGGTGCGACGCGTAACTTTCACGAGACCGAAAAAATTTTAAATGAACGTTTTCCGAATCGTCCTATCTATAGAAAATATTTGAGGGAACCCCAAATTCACCACTGCCGGTAATGTATATAACAAAAAGCCCCCAGGTCATCCGTCCATTCCGGAAGAACGGCAAGTGCAAATAATTGGTGAGATGGTAGTATATCCTGAACAGTCTACTTATTCCGTCGCGAATGTTTGTGAGGTGTCTCCTTTTACTGTGTGGAGACTTTTGAAGAGGAATAGGTATCATCTATACAAAATCAAAATGGTACACCAATTAACTGAAGATGACCCTGATCGAAGAACAGAATCAGAATTCTGCGAAATCATGACGGAAACCATTGCAAGGCATCCTACCTATCTCCACAATATTTGTTTTAGTGACGAATGTACATTTTTTTCAACGAAAATGTTCACAAACAAAACTGCTGTTATTGGAGTGACACCAACTCTCACGTTTTCCGGGAAACACATACCCAATATCCAGAAAAATCAACGTTTGAGCCGGAATATTGGGAAATCATATCGTAGGACCCCTATTTATTGATCAAAATTCAACAGGGGAACTGTATTTGAATATGCTGGAAACTACTGTTGACTTTCTCATTACTGAAATCATCGAAGCGAATCTTAATGAATTCGATATGGATATTGTATTCCAACAAAATGGAGCACCACCACATTACTCCAGACAAGAAGCTTTTTGGATACTTCTTTTCCTGGTCATTGGATTGATCCTACAGAATGGCTAGCCCGCTAGCCAGATTTCAGACCTTTGGACTTTTGGACTTTTTTATGGGGCTATTTGAAGCAAAAGATGTACGAAACTGAACCTGCTTCAATAATGGATATACGGCAAGGAATAATAAATATTTGCAGAGATACTGACGTTACTGTGTTCGAAAATATTCGGCGTGAAATATCGGATAGCTTGTTCATATGTCGAAAAGTTTAAGGCAACCATTTCGAGCATCTTCTGAACTTACCTCAAGCTTATTACCTCATATTATGTAGTTAAATGTCAACGTATTCAGGCAATTATTAAAAGTTCCGCCATTTTGTAGTAGTTGAAGATATTGACAATGTTCGATGTAAAATATGTTTTGGTAAATTGATTTCAAATTTTGTATATATATTCTTTTATTCATGAAATTGGAGTCATTGTTCATGAAGGTAAACCATTTCTGAAAAACTTCATGAATGATACTTTTTTTCTGTAGTGAGAACTTCATCATTGTCATTGATCAAATTCATCAAAAGTTTCTCCACAATGTTGTTCCCTTTTTTACTTAAAGGGAGTGCTTTACAAGATAGAACATTCAAGATATAGTAACACCAGTCTATAAAACGGAAAAAAAATCAATTGCATAAATACAGGCCGATCTCTGTCAATTTTGCATAGATTTTCGAACAATGCATTAAAAAAAGATTATTATCATTCTTTGATAAACATTCCGTCATGGCTAAACATCAGTACGGCTATCTGAATAAATTATGCACTGAAAATGCTATTATGGACCTTGTTGTGAAAGGCTGTGGATGCATTGGACAAGTCGAGGAAGTGTTTAACCATATTCCTTGATTTGGCTAAAGTATTCGACACCGTATCCTATAGTCTACTAATAGAAAAGTTATATAGATATGTAATGCGAGATAAGATACCGGATGTCTTGCAGAACTATTTACCAAATAGATTACAAAAAGTTGAAATTGATGAAACAGTTGAGTACCCCACAAGAAGTCAATATTGGCGTTCCCCAGGGAATTGTTCTTGGACCAGTTCTCTTTCTCATTTATATAAACAGTATCACAGAAATGATCGACTTTTGTGATCACCTCATCTGCTATGCTGATGACAAAGCTATTGTATACACAGTATAATCATGGGAAGATGTCTATAAACTTGCTGAAGACGGGCTCCAGAAGATTAAGACATGACTTGATTTTACTGACCTGCAAAACACTGATCAGTCACACAGAATAAAACTTAAAATAAAAAGTTTGAGATGCGACTCACATCAACCATGTACATGTGATATAATAGAAAAGACTTCAACTATCAAATACTTGGGTGTTATGCTGGACCAGCATTTCAGGTGGGACGAACACATAAGTCAAGTCACAAAATGACTGAGGAAGCTTTTTTATACGAAATATTCTAGATTGGAAGAATTTGAGAAAGTGTTATATATATTTAGCTAAGTCGGTAATATGGTACTGTATAATAGCTTGTGGTGGAACATTTCACAGTACAATGACCTGCATTCAAACAGTGCAAAACACTTTATTAAAAATAATATTTAAGAAACACAGATTGCATGTAAGAGATTCTCTATATAGTGATACCAAATTACTAAACATCAGATCCTTATCTACTTTCCAAAGCCTGAAATGGATTTATTCAAACATTAAAAAATATGACCAATGTAAATCCAAAGTATATAGATTCAGTGAAAAATACGACTACCATTGTTTCTCAGGAGTTACACATAGATTTGTTTTCTTTTTTGATCCAAAACTCTACAATATGTTCCCAGCACCTCTGAAAAATATCAACACTCTTCCCAAATTCGAAAAATAATTAAAATTATACCTCGCTGGAAATGCAACACTGTTTAGTTATATCTTTTGAATCCCTTAGCACAAAACTGACACAAATTTATCATATCATACGAAAATTCCAAGGAGTATTCATTCATGAAATACCCGCTCTCACTTCTTTCTTTGGTCCATTGCATTTACCTTCTCTCTCCAATATATTATATAACCTATGATATGAAATTTTCTTGTTTTGTTTTCTATAGCTGTAGGGATTCATTCAAATTGAGAGCATAGGCACAATACAAGCATATTCTATGCTTAGGTGTAAATTTTCGAGTGTTTGATGAATTCAAAATAGCACAATAAATAGTTATTCATGTAACGTAATTATTTAACTTCACCTACTCTTTGCTGATAATAAATAATATACGTCTGGTCTGTTGTCAGAAGTCAGACATCAAAATTATTTAGTAAATAAAGTAAAGTAGTAAATAAAATAATAGAAAGATAAATGAGTTATTAACCCAATCCAGAACATTGGAGAATATTCGAGAGCAACTCACTTTTCAGAAAATCTTGGAACATTTTGGAACGGGGTAAACTGTTCGGAAATGATCCTGAAATTTATGAAGCCATGTTGGTGAATTGGGATGACATTTGGTAGTTTCTTCTTCTAGATATGTCTAGAACAGTCCAGAAATGTAGACAGATCGTTCAAAAATATTCCAAAACATAACGGAATTTTTAAAAATTGTATAAAACGTTCGGGAACATCTCGAAACATCATAGATCATTGTGGAACATTTCAGAACAACCTTGAATGTTCTGGAATATTGTGGGCCTTTCAAAACTTTCTGTGTAAGGGTGGAGATACCCATTGGTAGGGATATTTAAAGTCAGATCCAGTTACTACTCATGATTTGAAGTTTATCCTTTCATTGTAACTTACACACAATCTCATATCGACTCCCTGTGACAACCCAGATATTCCAGCTAGTAACTAAAAACATTGAGCTTTGATAAAATCCACTCAGACAGAAGTATGTTTAGGAACGCCGTAGTCAGCATTGAAGAGAACAAAATCTGAGCTGGTATGCCGTGGTGAAATGGAACTTTCGTTTGCTACTGCGGCAGACATCATCAGTGGTATTTGCGTTGAGTGCGAGGAGAGATATACTCTTCGTTATCTTTCTTTTCAATGTTTTTAACGCGAATATTATGAGGCTCAAACCTTTCGTCAAATCCTATCCGATTTACCCAAGTTTCGGAACGAAGGTAGCACTAATTAGTCTTCATGCTCTTAATAAATTTACATTTTGATTAGAAATTTTGTTCTTTTTTGCATAATTAGTAAATAAATGCCCCCTGATTTGGTCCCTACGAAATGAGATTATTTTTTTCCAAATCCTTCTTTTTTTTGCCACCAGCAAATTCTTCCTGGTTGCCCTTTTGGGGGCTTTCAGTTCAAATTTTATCCAGGACTCGATAGTCGATTTGTGAGTCTTGACCCGGAGAAGTGCAGTAGGAGAAGCTCTTAAATATCTCCTCATGTTTTGTGTATCCCGATATATTTTCTGAAGATTGAGTGATTGAGACTCCCATAGAGTCTGGCCGGCCTGCTCGATCTTTTCGTATGACCATTTCGAAAAAAAAATCTCAGACCTTTGTTGTATAAATTAGGGACCCTTTCAATTGATCTACACGTTTTTCAAGGTGTTATATCTCATCTAAGCTAGAATTTCATTCTACTACTGTTTGATTTCTGTCTGACTGTGGAACAACGCTGTTTTACGTAGAGTCGTAGAGATTATAGACAAATAGACATTTTTTTCAAATACAACGTATACATTTCAACTGAAAATGCAATAGATTTCAGAAATGATGTTCGTTTTTCAACATCTGAAAAATCATATAGTTTTCTATATTCTCATAAGTTCTACTGAGAAAGAAGTAAATTCCCAATACGCCCTAATTTTTGAGTTACAACTATACAAGTCCATATAATTTTATACAAATATCATTAGTAAGAATTGAACAGATTACCATAAACTTGTTAAAATAGCAGAAGCAGAATACCCGGAAAACAATTTTTTCTAGATATAACAAACAAACCTCAATTTTTTATTTTGAAAATTATAGAGCGCATCATAATAACGTTTACATAAAGTTTCTTTTGGGGTGATAAGTCCCTACGCCTTTCTATTAGCTCAAAATCATGAGATATGAGATATATTTATGATTTTTAACGAATATTACAAGCAATAAAATTTTTTATCATCCACAGGGAGGGAAACTGGTTTAAAAGGAAGTTGCAGAGATTATAAATCATATTAAATAATTTTAGACAATGTAAGTCCGAACTGGTAAAATTTTATTGGGCATAGTACTCAAAAAAGGGCAAACCATAGATACGTGTTTCGGGCTTTCGGCCTATCATCAGTATGGGAGGGCAACACTTGGTGGCCAGAATAGCCATCAGCAGCCGCTTTGTTTCGAATATACGGAGCGAAAAAGAATTTCGACAATAACAATTCATTCCCAAAAATTACATATGTAATGTTTCTTAATCTTCAAGAACTGTTAAAAATGACTATATATAAAATGAAAATTGAGATTAATAGTATTAGAAAACATTGGAATGACATTCCCAAGAACTGTAAATTATCTCACATAATTCATTCAAGCAATAGATTTCCTATTTGATTCAACAGTGTTTGTTTTCTTTTCTATTCTACCACAATATGTGATGGACGATATGGTAGAATCTTGCATTGGCAAATTATCATTTCAAATTCCTTTTTTTTTTTAATATGGATCCTCAGCATTCCATAGAATGGCATTAGTGAAATTCTGCAGGTTTTTATAAAGCATGATAAGGTGTAAGGTATAAGGCATGATATGAAACTCAGCGACGCTGAGGTTCCAAATAGCTTTGGTGAGTATTTTGAATCTGTATATTGCAAGCATACGGCCCAATACAACTTTAATATCGTTGCTGAAGAAAACTCCGATTTTTCATTAGACGAAGTAACAGTAACTGAATATTTAAAAGCATTAAAAAAACTTAAGCCAAAAAAATGTACTGGTGTAGATAATATCCCACCTTATATTATAAAAGGTTGTTCGGAGTTTTTCCAAGACCCGTTGATTTATATATATAATCTTTCATTGAGACAAAATAAGTTTCCATCACGATGGAAACGTGCTATTGTAACTCCTATACACAAATCTGGTAAAATATCACTTATAGAAAATTACCGGCCAATTGCTGTGTTACCTGCTCCTGGTAAATTGTTCGAACAGATAATATATGCTAAAGTGTGGCACAAAGTAAAGAATTTAATAAATGAAGAACAGCACGGCTTTGTGCCAAAAAAGTCAACTTCCACAAATCTGTTATCTTTTAGTCATGACGTACTTAGAAGTCTGGAAAATTCTACTCAGGTCGACGTGATATACACAGATTTCCAAGAAGCGTTCGACAAAGTAAATCATGATGTATTGTTGAATAAACTTTCTCTATGTGGAGCTACTAAAGGAACTATCAAATTTATAGCATCATATTTAAATGAGAGAACGTTCAGAGTAAAATTCGGTACCAACTATTCAGATGAGTACCAATCAAAATCAGGAGTGCCACAAGGATCAAATCTAGGGCCTCTATTGTTTCTCATTTTTATTAATGATCTATCAGCGGAAATTAAATATTCAAATTATTCACTCTTTGCCGATGACCTTAAATTTTATAGAAAGATAGATTGTGTTCAAGATTGCAGTAAGCTGCAAAAGGATATTGAAAATGTTTAACAATGGAGTGTGAAAAATAAGTTACCATTTAATACGTCAAAATGTATTGTAATGACTTGCACAAGAAAGAAAGATAAAATAGAGTATGCCTATGAAATAGAAAATATTACGTTGGCACGAGTAAGTAATGTTAAAGATTTGTGGGTACGATATGGCTCAACTCTGTCATTTAAAAAAAACATTGAAACAGTAGTCTCTCAGGGTTTACGGAGTTTGGGTTTTGTTTTGAGGCAAAGTAAACATTTTAGAAATTACCAAACAGTCATTAGGATATATAACGCTCTGGTGAGACCCAAACTCGAATATTGTGCAGCCGTTTGGCACCCGTATTATTTTATATATAAAAAAATGATGGGCTGATACAGTTTACTATTGAGAAAGAGGATATTAACAGAAGTGTTCCTTTTTTAGATTCCTCATTGATAAGAAGACACGACAATTCCTTTTTTGGTACAGGAAGCCAGATGCCTCTAGCAGATATTAACATTATGCTTATAAAAAGTTAACTAATATACGAAATATTTATAATATTCAGTGTTCCCAGTATAAAATATATATACGATATCCCATAACGATCATCAGTAAGATGACGATCATGTATACATTATTTATGAATCACTTCTATAATCATTTCGTTACGATTACGAACGTAGTTCAGAACTCTTTTTGTTCATTTGCAGACGTCTTAAGAACACCTTCATATTTTGCAAAGACAAGGTTCACCGACAAGGGGCCTATTTCTTTTGAAAGAAAATTTTCAAATTCTGTCAGAGAACTTCAGATTGGTTGTTATGATTGTACTAGAAGTTTATGGAACCTCAGGCTGATAATCAACCATTCAAACAGTCCCATGAGTTTTAAGAATTTTTTTATCTCTGCATTATGAATAAATTCAGAAAATGAATATAAATTACGTTCGAAGGTTCCATTTTGTCAATTTCTTGAATATATCGATGAAAGTTTAGACAAAAATTCGAGATCACGATTGTAGAATTTTGAAAGGTCATTGGAAATTATCCTCAGAAAGTTTTTCACCATGGTAGTCAAGGTGAAAGTATTACCCATTATTCAATAATATCAAGAGGTCGGTGTGAATTGTTTCTCAAGGGATTTTCAGAATCATGATGATAATTAAAGCCTTATTGTTGGACATCACATGACATTGAATTCTACCAAGGGATCTAAAGAATAATACATTTAATTACAGTATTCGACAGTTCAGTTAAAAGTTTGAGAACTCACCTTAAAAATAGCTTGTAGGGTACGTCGTTGGAGATCTGTAAAAACTAGTCTCGGTTTCTTGGGGGTAGGAAGTTGTTCCGAATTGGTCGAAGGATCCTCTTTCCGTTTGCAACCTGGAATGAAATTCGTCTCATAATAAAGACATTCCCTCATTATTCTTGCGGTTAAAAGGATATTTATTTCTGAAAGTATTGCCTCATCATTTGTCTTTTCACGTATAGAATTTCATTTACTAGCTTCATGTTTTCTATTCCAACTGACATTTTTGAGTGCTGCTAGGAAAGAGATAAATTATTTTTTACGTTTGTTTCAGGGACTGAGAAAATCACTAGAACTTAGATCAAGTTTCATGACAAATGAAAAAAAACAATAAGTTCAGTTTTGGTGCTTATCTTTTCTGGAACTATTGTTATTGCATACATAAAAAATACTTACTGCCTCGTTGGGGTATCTGCGCAGCTGAAAAAATAAAAATAAAGATTAGTTTCTGAACAACAATCACTACACATGCAAATATTGAGAATAGGGAATGTAAAATTCCATTATTGTTATGAAATGATTAGACACAAGACATATTATTTATATTCGCGATTAATCTACTTAATATCATTCTAGATTTTTTTATTACATGGGAGGTATAAAAAAAACTCATGAATTTTTTTTTTCATCATAAGTCTCACTATTTTCAGTGTATCGTTGTGATAATTAATATTGACGTAACTATCGATTCAAATCTCACGATTGTGATGAAATTCATTCAATTTTAAAAAAGTGCAATAGTTTTCTTTATTGATATATTCTGATAGACCACTTCGTTTTGAGAACAGCAGACTTTCACTCAGTCAAGTTGAAAATTCCTAGACATCTACCGCTTTCCGTTTAGTCTCATTCCAGTTCTTTTAAATATCTGTTGAATTTGAAAATAGAAAGGTATGTTCTTGAATTTCAACAGATCATCAGTGGTGAAATTCAGCTCGAGCAGCGTTTTTTTTTTATGAATCTGTAAATATATATTTTCTTCGCGAAAACTAGCAAGTAGAAGAATCTGATGATATCCATTCGAAATTATTTGAAAAAGGAAATAGAAAAGAGTATATGCTTTGTCCATTGAAAACTAAACGATGAAACAACGTCTCTTGGAATGTAGACCAATATTTTTTAGGTCAAGCATGCTTTGTGTTATAAAAATATTTTAGAATCTACAATAGATCGTATGATGGTTCTAATATATGTCTTTACACTTTCTACAGTAATTTTACGAATCAGAGTTGCAGCCCTTGTGAATTTCCAGACGGTAGTTTACAAAGAAGGATGCGTATGTGTAGCCTATCAAAAAGTTAATCTTGAACTCCTAATATTTTTCCAGGCAGCCTCGAGCTATTCGAAACGTGTATTGTTATGATCGTCCAGCATCAAGAAAGTAATTGGGGAGAAAACTTGCAGTCCCCTAGACAACAGAGAACTGCATTAGGAATTATTTTCAACGACAGAACGTTTAATGAACCTCTTGCCTCCCCAAGCATGAGAAAGCACTCAACCTGATGGCATATTTTGATTTACTTACATTAATTAAAGTGGATTGCTTGACCTCGAAAGTATGACAAGACCATATGTATTTGACATGCAATTGGAAAATGTCGGTGAATCAACATATATCATGCATTTTTCGCGAGAACATCGAAACAGACAGACAATTAAAACTCACAAGCACGAAGAGGTGGATGATTTTCTTCGTTTGGAGTTGACTGCCCTCACGTTTACATTGCGCGTCTGGCAGTCTGCAATGAAACAAGAGAGAAGTCAACAACGTCAAAAATACAATATCTTTATAAATGATAATGGAAAAGTTGTTTGAACGAACACGTATGGTATTTTTCAGGAATAAAATGATTTCTTCAATTCTCGCAAAATTAATGAAATGAACATGTGTTAGGCCATAGTGGCTTCTCTAGAACATGATTTTTTCTATTCAGTTGCTGACGATAAATCACTAATTTCTATTTCCTTTTTCATGAATTACAAGTCATTCTTTGAATATTACACATTGACTTTTATCAAAAGCAGTGTATGAAAATAGTGCACAACTATTGAACATTCCGGTAATACCTACTGTGTCAGACAAGATGATTCTGATGTTCTACTGTTTAAAAGAATACAAAATTGTAACTCATCTTTCAGTTATTTTTCCGAATGCATGTATCTCAAATTGATGCTTTTGAATGAAGTGATATAATACTATTTAAAATACTTTTTTTGATCCAAGAAACCGCTTTTATCATCTAGTATCAGAAGTATAGTGGTAATCATTTCACAGTCTGAGTGAATGAAAAAAAGACATCATTGGTATGTTATACCACATGATTTTTGTGACTAATCTTACTTCAATTTACGAACATAATTATCAGCAAGCACATACCTATTGTCTTATTCCATATTCTTCGAAATGGTTTTATTTTGTGTAGACAAACGAATATTCTATCCCCTATAGATTTCGAATTAATTTTTTTGAATCGTTACTAATCATTCAAGAATGAAACATTTCAGTTAATTGGATGAAAGATACCACAAGGATAATTAGACACAAATATTTTGTTGACAAAACATGAAAATTTGAAGCCTTGAAAAATGAAATGAAAAATATAAACAATACAGATTATTGGACGATTGGACGATTAATTATGTTACGTGATGGAATTGGCCGATACTTGATGAAAATCCATAACATATTCATGTACAATAGCTTCCCCAGGCTTGTTCATACTCAGTATGAAAACGTCATGCTCCTAACGATAGTTGCACACACACCGATTTTGGACGGCCAGTATAAAATCGGCCAATATTTCATTGGTAGCGGGTGCTTGCACACTCACCGGATTTTTATCGGTCAAACAATCAGTTGCTTTGTTGTCGTAATTAGCACGCACTACCGAAACGAAGTTAATGCGTAGTAACTACAATTTCACCGAGCATTCGAGACTGGAATGGTCGGTAAAAAACCGGTGAGTATGCAAGAGTGTATTTAGTCATGTATGCCACTACTTCCCGGTACTGCCGGCGATACAGTGGCAGTGGACGGCTGCTCACCGGTATTTTACCGGTGACAATCACCGGTAGGCGTGTGCCAGGTCCTGCTCCCACATGTGGTTCACTATTGGAATTTGGACAACCGGTACAAAGTCGGTCGTCCAAAATCGGTGTGTGTGCAACTAGCGTAATACTGCTTCTATTCTGGAGACTGTTTTTGACGATACTAGTATCGAACCAAATTTCAAGACGAATTCAAACACCAAACCCTTGATGATCCTTGTGCAACCGTCGAATAACATTACTATCTCACATGATTCGAACTGGTCATTAGTTTTCGATGAATTGAGACTCTCTGATCTGTTTTTGGAGACGACTATCTCAAGCGCCTTCTTAACAATTTTAAATTCCTCAATGTTGAGTGACAGCGTGAGAAAAAGTTGAATATTCCCAGTAGTGTGATCTCCGGCAAAATGTATGCTCTACTTTAGCTGTCCCCAAAAGATGTCGCTTATCGGTGTACTGGTAAAGTTGGTCCTTACATATCCATTATTTTTAGAAACTCTTGCTGTCTATCCTCGATTCAGTCCGTGTGCATGGTATGCATCATTTCATAAATCCACGTCGGACCGAAAATGGTGCTCGTGTTGACAATGGCTGCTTGGTCGTTCTTGGAATTTTTATGTAGTCGTTTATGTGTCGTTTTGTAGTCAAACTGACTCACAAAACGACACATTACAACTATAACCGGGATGGACTTCCTTCTCTCGTTCGAAGTGATGTTTCTGCTTAGGCTATGCAGCAAGTTGTAGAGTGGTAGACATACGATCTGGGAGTGCAAAATCGAGTTGATATATCAATAAATGCTTTCATTAAGGAGACCCTTTGGCTGCAAACTCTCTGCCCTATCGTCGATCGTTTATGTAGATGGAAACTCGCCCATCCTGTAACAATCAGGATCAACAAACTGGTACATGGGTAGATTGTTGTTGTACTCGTTCACAGAGGCCTGGTCAGAAGCGACTCTTTTGATTAACGGATTCAGACGAAACATCGGTTTTATCGAATTTGAACACACTTGCCCTCGATTTTGCGACAAGGATGAGGTTCTTCACTCCTATTCCGTTGGAAACTAGTTTTTTTGGGGACTGTGCTGGATCACCCTCATTGAGGATTCTGTCCTCCTCTTCTGTTAAAGCTTGACCGTTTTGCTCCCATTCTTCCATCACACTGAATATCTCCGGTCCTCGCACTGTCTGCAGATATTCGTATTTACTGTTGTTCGAGGAACCATGAACGCAGGATTCAGTTGCGGAAAAACATGAGAATTGAAAAGCAACATCGGAAAAAAAGCATTGTAATAGATAACGCTCGATTGGGAATTAGGATAGGACATGATTGGTTTCACCATCATAGGCGGATACTGATATATTTTATTCATGGGAAACATGGCTAATCCATGAAGTGCTTTGAAATGGGGGTACCTGAACATTAAGATGCATTTCACTCTTGAATCAAAATGATAAATTTTTCGAATCAGGGTTTGAAAGAAGTATTTCTTGAATCATTTGTCTCTTTGGAGATCTTTATACGGATTTGACGAATGAACTCCAATGTTTGGGGGCCAAAGGCACCAAATGTTCAATTTTTTCGCCAATTCGGCCGATGATGCTGCTGAACTGCTAGATACGGAACTCGAAAGAACATGCATGTTTAAGAGACAGAGTATAAACGCAGGTGAAATCCCAGACAACCAGTTCTCTCTTCGCTAACGTTTTGTCACCTGGTCACTTTCCATCATCGCTGTACCTAGAGGTTCTTAGATGAACAGTATATTTGCCGAACCTAAAGCACTTTTGATGGTATCATTACCAGCTTGATGACGCGAAAAGCGTCCTGCGCTATATCTGCAACTCAATCCATGATATCCTCAGGTATATACTTCCAATTCACATTTGCATTTATATTGAACAGAAATATTGGAACATATATCTACAGCAACTCTGAAAGATTCATTGTCCAATAATAATTTCAGGAATCAATGTCGATTGTGTATAAGGGGATGAGTGTATAAGTAAGAGTGAGTTGCGACAGTTATTCGACAAATTCCGGTCGGTAGCCAGGCGGTTCGATGTGGGAGCTTTGTTTACTCACTCGAATTGACTGCCGTGTTGGTCGGTGGTTTAAGCCCCAGTCTGAACGATCGATTTTCACTTGCTATCGTCCAACCCGTGTTAGGAATCACACGTTAAAAGGTAAGACATCGTTAATCCTTAGTTTGCGCAAGTTTCGACTTCTGAGGGTTGTCGTTCGTAGTGCGACAGCTGCTTAGCATAAAAACAGATTTTTTTTAAACAAGTGTCTACATTTGTTTCATTAAGACTTTTTTGGAGGTTCTTGTTGCTAACTTCGTATCATGTTAGCATAACCCCCATTGAAGAAATTAAGAGATACTTTTGTTTTTCATTCATCAACAATTGTCGAAAAAAAAATACAACAATTGATCAATACGTCGCCTATTGCTAGACTAAAAATCAATTCTAGCTTCGTTCGTTCACGACCTTTTGAAAAAATTGATAAAGGAATTGAGCGTATGTACAGCGGTGTTGCCACGTAGTACAAAATATGTTTACGACATAAAGTATCTGAGAAAAATAATTTTTTCACATCAGAACACAAACACTGTCAGTAGCAAGAGATAATGTCTCTATCATTTTTTGATGATGCTAACTCAACGAAACGCGCGTCGTGAAACAGCATTTTTGTTCTGGTGTAGAAAAAGTATTTTCTTCAATTTCATTTCGAGCCAGAGGTTGCGATTCTACCTATCAACATAAGGTAAGACACGAAGAATGTGATAGTTTGCAGGTGAATACGTTTTAGGGATTTTTGCTGTCTAATGAGTTACAATTACTTGACAAATATTCGTTTCGAGTTTTAAAATTTGAGTTTCATTACGAGATACCCCTCATAAATAAGTAGAGGTGCGACAATCATATTCATATCACGACAAATTCCCGACCATTATTCAACAAATGAAAAAATGTATTTCAATAATATTGTTAAATAGTTTAGTGATCCAAATGACTTATATCCAGGAAGATTTTTTGGATAACAGAATGAGATTATCTTTGAAAAACAATATTCTTATTCAAATGTTCCGAATTCAATTAAATTCTCCTTCAGGGCTCTGTAACAATAAATTATCTAAAACATACTTGCCACAAACTTTAAAATCCTATTATAATTCCATTATTTTTTTTTACAACATTGAAAATCGACAACAATTATAAATTTTGTATCAGGTATGTTTCATGTTACAGATCCATGAAGAAGAATATAATTCAATTCGAAACGTTGGCGAAGAAACAACGGTTTTTCTGAGATAATTTGATTCTGTAACCCAACAAACTTTTTTATATTCAATTATTTTACTGCACGTGGCCTTGCGAACTTGCGAATGCTAGCTGAAGGCGCTGTAATACAGCTTTCACCAAAATATTTTTGTTGCGAATGAAAGTTTTCCATTAATCGTTCTTAAAGATACAGAAGAGTAACAGGGTAGATGCTGTTCCAACATATTTTGTCGCTAGTGACAGGGCCAGAAAAGAAATGGAGAATTTATCAGGACGTCGATAAATTCATAGAGTATCGTTCGTATGAGTTTATGATGCCATTATCAAAATGCTACAAATCTCAGATCCTGAAATATATTTTGCACAAAGAAATTTCAGTCTTTTGAAAAGAAGCTAGATTCGATTGCAGTTTCGAATGAAATGTTGCTGCAGATGAAAAAATCATTGTCTCAGAAGTTGCAAAAGCGGATGAAGTGAAGTGAATGCAAAAACAATGAAATACAGAATTGACCACCTATTATGTGTTGTTAGCAATCCTGCCCCCAGCGCATCTGATCATTTTGTCCATTTGAAATCAGTAACTAAACTTTCCCGAAGACACCGTACATAAGTAAACAGAAGTAAATTCAGACCCGTCGGCTTCTTTGATGTTTCGGGTTGAGATTTTATTTTTTGCTGGCATGTGGCGGGACAGGAGGGTGTAGACTTAGAGCTGTTGTGCACCTCTGCACGAGATTTGATAAAAAAATATGTGACCATGATCTGACTTCATCATTGCTACGAGGAGCTCCCAATAAATGTCTCATATGATTGTGAACTGGTGGTGAAATAAACGTATATTTCATATAAGATTATACAATGTAGGTCAAAAACTTATGCTAATATATTTTAAAGGTTTTTTAGAATGATGAGTTTTTGATTTTTTTAACATTTGTTTTCATATTTCTATTGGCAACTTTCAAACTATGAAAAATTCTTACCGTTGTGAAAAAAGAAAATAAATAATCCAAAAGAAAATTATCACAAAGGTGAGAAATGTTGATTTTTGAAAACATTGTTTGCCTATGCAATCAGTGGCACATAAATTGTTGAAATGATTAAGAAATTTTGTCTCTAGATGAATGATACTTTGTAAAAATGAATCTGGAGGCATATATAAACTCCCAAACTGTTTGGCTAATACTATTCGTAAAGTTCAATTTCATCAAATTAAATTCATAATGAAAAGTCTGCATATTGATGACTCCACTATATATGGTCTATAACAATTCATTTTATGATTTTCGTTATATGTTCATTACTTCAATCTTACATGATAAATAATAGAAAAACATACCTTTTTTCGTCAATTGGAAATCGAAAAAAATTAATGCTAACATCACCCTGCAAATTACAGCAACCCACAGCTCGACACTTGTTAATTTTGAAACTAGACACAATTTTTTTACAAATAAGGAACAACCACTTACAACGAATCACTCTGTAATAATAGTCCATGCCTCAACTTGGCTCGCTTGGTAAATGCACCAGATTCAGTCGGTTGCGCTGTAGGTCTACTGACCATAAAATTCGAGGTGGGGAATCTTGACCCAAATATGGCGGAGAGTGAATTTACTCGTGTTTACTTCTAAACGGTGACGAAGAGATTCTACAAAGTTTGGTGGGGGTATCAAATATTGTGGTTGTAAAAACCGATGATAAATTTCATCATTTGATTCAGAACACCGTACTGAATTCTTGAACTCATTGAGCAATGCAAAAAACTATCCCAAAACTATCGATAGTCTGAAGTCCAGTTTTGACAGAGTTGAACTTCTGATAGGGTTTCATGTCTGAGACATATCGTATCCATTTTTCTTAATTTCGGGAAATACAAAAGTATTTTGAGCTCTTTCGATTTTATCTCTTACATTAATCAATACACGAGACCAATAAGCGAAACATGCCTAGATCATTTCCATATTAGGCGTAACGAAAAATTATATCATAGAATATGAAATCATTTGTCTTCGAATATACAATAACCGATCACTATCCAATTGCAGTACTGCTCAGTCTTGAGAAACGTCATTTAGCTATTGATGAAACCAAACCTATTAACAAATTGAAAAATTATGAGAAATATGTACTTTTTTTTTGGAAATGATAAAGACCATTAATATTATTACTTGTGATAGCATTGAACAAATCTGTGTCTCTGTAACTACTAGCTCTAATACGGACAAAATTCTATTGGGAGCTGTATATCTGCCACCAAAATCAGATGCGTAAGGCTACTTACAGCATTGTCGTACTATTAAGGAGGTAGCTAATAATTATGATGATCATACTATGATACTGACAGGAGACTATAACCTACCAGAAGCAACCTGTAGCAATGATAAAAGTCGCAGTCTATCAGTGTGTTGTCCAAAAAACTCAGTTGCTTGTATTGTATGTGAAAGCTTTTAATTTTTAGATATTTTCCAAATCAATGATTCATGTAACAATCATGGTATATCTCAAACACATGTTTCTTCAGAACGAAGTTAGTACAAATGGAATTGAGACTGTGATTTTTTCTCTATTGTCTATAGTGCTGATTGTCCTGACTTACAAATACTAAATTACTCTGAAACTTTAAAATAATGTAATAATTTCCTGATGCCTATTTTCAGCTGCTATGATATCTACAATGATATCAGTAAATTATCTGATAAATTCTCCTCAGTACCTGATGGTATTCCATATTTTCTACTGAAAAAATGTGTTCCACATACTGGAAGAACAGTTATGTGAGACCTGTTTTTTAATCGGGAGGATATTTCGAACTATAGAGGCATTTGTATCCAATCAACAATTTTTAAAATCTTTAATAAAATGGTGTCTGCCTATTTGTTAGTACAAACTTCAAATATTATCATTCCTGAATAACATGTAGATCGACCGTCAGTAACCTGGTGATATATAAAAATTTCCTGTTGAACGCCTTTGCAAAAAAGACACAAGTTGATAGTATATACACAGATTTTTCAAAGGCGTTTGACAAGGTTAGTCATACTTTATTAATTGAAAAACTCAGTTCTATAGGTGTCAACCTCAGTTCAGTTGCATGGCTCAAAAGTTACTTAGTTGGTCGTCAACAATGCATACATATTAAAATTTTTTTATCTGATTCAATACCAGTATTGTCCGGCATTCCTCAAGGCTCCCATTGTGGACCAATACATTTTTATTCGTTTATCAATGGTATTGATAAATATTTCCCACATTCTGCCTTTATGTTATATGCAGAAGTCAAACAAAATGGTGAATACTGCATCGAGGAATTTAGGTTTTATTGCATC
>NW_019291264.1:26737-84537 GCF_000500325.1 Leptinotarsa decemlineata
TTTCTTATAATATGTTATAACGAAAGATGTTGGGGTTTTTAATTCGATTTTAATTGTTTCTATGATTCATTTTGATTGTATCGTTTTTTTTCAATTACCTTTGGAACAGAAAAGTTGTTGTTAGTAACTTTTTGAACTCAACGAATATTTTCATTCTGCGATTGAAAGTTCTTCATTTATCCTTATTAGGTACCTACATGATAGTATAGTCGAAGTAATATAGTCGAAGTAAACGATATTGTGCACATTTAATTTTTTCACAAACCAAGTTTTATGATTGGTCGAAGAGTCATTAAATTAAATTTGAAGTCATGTTATGGTCAGGAATAGACATCGTGGAATGCGGCCTTGGTTATCGCCGTCGTGTTCAGTTCAGGCGATTTGAGTATTGAAATTTGATATTGGTGCAGTAATAAAATAGTAATGATGAGTGTGATAACAACGCACACTTTTCCAGTGTAGTGATTCCAATAGCGATGGTGAACAATCAGAAAAAGAGATACCAGTGAATAAGATTCGGATGCATTTGAATATTGAAACACAGAGAGTATGTTTCAATGTATATAAGAATCTACATATCAAGTTTGGTTTCGAGGGAAATAAACTATTACAACATCAGATTTGACCGAAATTCCTTTCTCAACTGTACGTAAAATAGTCAAAGACTAACCTTATGAAAGCAAGACGCGATGTAATACCAGGATTACCAAAACCTTTAGATGTTCATCTAGATGCAATGCAATGTTGACTATCATAAGAACATGAAAGCTAATATTTTCGAGGAATCGTTTGAAAACACATTTATCCCAAATTTGGATGGTGTAATAGTTCTTAACAAACGCTTCCTATCATTCGCGACAGCTCATCAAAGTACCGAATGAAAATTCAAGGAAAGATGAAATACAAATTATTTCAATGGATAGCAATTTGTATTTTAGAGATTACTATTCCAAAAATCAACTACTCAAAGTTTAATAGACGAAATATTTGAAAAAGTGTAAGCCTTTGAGAGTATTGCTGAAAAGTATGAACACACCATACTGAAACTTCCTCCCTATTTTTGTGTTTTCAATTCCATCGAGTTGATTTGGGGAAAATTGAAACAAAGCGTCAGACGTAAAAATAATTTTCCAAAATTTGATAAGAAAGTAATAGAGCTAATTGAAGAATTGAAGTCTAATATTATTGATTCAAATGACGATTTGTAGAATTTAATATTGAAATATATATATATACAGTGTGGCCCATTTAAAATGGAACCACCCCTGTAGAATGTGCATTTTTCAATCAATCTCAATTTTTTTTTATTGAAATATTAAGCATGAAAAACTGTATCTTGACACTAACTTTCACAATTTTAGTTTCATTTCCAAGGCACTCTATGGTTTTTTTTGTTTGTCAAAAACGGCAAAAGTTTATTAGGCAATTTTTGTTTTCAAATTTGACTACACCACTGGATTCGTAGTCGTTATAAATCAAAACTGTCAAATTTTCATTAAANTACTTATCAATTTATCTTTTGATTTTCATGGAATCATTTTCCAGTAGCTTGACTGTATTGAGATGAATACAATGAAGGAATTATTAAGAATATTGAATTATTTTGATATCCCCTTGAACCACATATTTTTTTTAACAAAATACGTAACATATTCTTTTAACTCAACTATTATTCGGATGAATCAAATTACGAATATCCATTCTATTTGAACCAAGCAAATAGTTTTTTACTTTGGTCCTGAACAATTTTATGCTACTGATTCCATATTTAATATCAGTTGGCAGGGTGTTGAATAATCTTGCTGCAAGGTAAGTGAGGCATCTTTGAGAGCTAGGGTTTTTATAGCCGGATTTGTTTTAAGATTTGCATTAGTTTTGGACCTGGTGGAAAAACGGTGATCTACAAATTGCTTGTTTATTTCTCTGAATTGGAATGACACACGATTTATGAAGTAGAGCTGCCTTATATGGAGGAGTAGTGCCTCTTTGAATAGTGCGTCCGAAGGGTAAGTAGAATCTTTTTGTACATTATTTTTATGAACTTTTTTGTGATGATTCCAATTTTTTCAGATGGCTTTTTGAATTACACCCCAAACAAGTATACATACTTCTCAATGTGCGAGTAACAGAGTTGACATGAGCGTCCCACCTAAGTCATTGGTCTATAGTTAAACCTAGGTATTTTGTTTTCTCAACACGCATTATCTGGCTTGTTTCCCCTGTGTTATCTTCGATGACTAGATTATCAAAATTTGGCAAACCACTCCTGCTATTGGCGAAAGATATAAGAGTAGTTTTTCTTGTAGTTTACCTTCAGCGATTTATGATCAAACCGCCCTCAGTCATGAACCCATTTGTCTTTCTTCGACAAAAATCAGCCGAAAGGTTAAGGGAGCTGGGCTCCATCCCGATTGAACTCAAGACGTTGGTCAGTATGATCAAACCACGTTACTATTTTCTTGAGGTCATTTTCAACTATTTGTTTCAGTTCGATCCAGTTTTCCCCATGGTATACAATAGCTGTGTCTACATGAGTTTGAAATGAACAAATTGTTAATATATATTGAAAACACTTTTCCCACCCGAACCAAAATACTGTCTCTCGATGCACAATTCGCTAACCAAGTTTGCAATATTAGTTTCAAAAGTCAATCATATTTCGAATATAAAATCTATTATAATTACAATGACTTTATATTGACTTAATTATCATTGATTCTTCATCAAACAAAAAAAAGCCTTGATCAGAATTTCGGGTTATATGCCGTTTCGCCGAGGAAGTGAAAGTGATTTTACCATATTAAAATGGATATCGAATGATTCAAATGATTTTTTTTGTTCCAAAGTATGAAAAATCGGCCTTGTTTCGTTTGAATTTGAATTGAATTTGAACAGTACAGTGAGTTTCAAAAGGTTATCACAATAAATATGTTATTTCAATATCGTACCTATACCTATCACAAATGTAATTTGCGAATTTATTCGATGAAATGTCGAGGCGTAAACCTTTCATCCAATAAATAATCGTAGATAAACTGGTAACATCAAACTAATAACATCAGTTACAGTGCTGCCATCGTTAATGTACAGAAATGAGAAGTTTAAAAAAAATAAGTTTTTGTTATTACAAAACATAATATTGGAGAATAAAATTGTTATACTACCCATATGAGCTAAAGGTGTCACAACATATATTTCTCTAGTAACTAGTCTCTAGCTACTACCTTTAGTAGTATTCATTTGATTTGTTTTAGTCAGTCGCTTCCGGACCTAGAAATCCAGAGGATCGGCAACACCGACACAATTTTATTTCTGAATAATGAATGAGGATCGAGGTTGGTCTGAGTAGGAGCATGCCGCATACGCGATGTGTGCTCTTCTCTCTCTCTCTCTCTCCCCCCTCTCCCTCTCACTGTTTTCAACCCTCTGTTAGTGGCGAAAATCGATAACTGATGATTCACCTCTACATGTGACGTGGATTTATATTTGCCATACGAAATTACCTGGTAACTTCAAAATATTGTTAACAAAATGAGATCTGTCGATTTATTTTGTGTGAGGAGGTGGTATCAATTATTAAATGGGAGCCTATATGTTTCAGAAGTGTAACATGTGGAGGAGAATAAAGAACTCTTGGAATGCAATTGTTAGAAAAGTAATTGATTATTCATGTATGTTGAGAAATAACCAACAAAAAAAACATTTGGCAATTTGAAAAAATATATATTTTTATGGAAATGCACAGGCAGTACAGTAAAATCTTTAAGCCGATCACAGAGCAGTGCCTATGGGAAATATATTCCTCTATGACGCCATTCTCTAAATGAAAGAGATTTCAAAAACTGTAAATAGTAATTGAAAAACTTGCAGGTGGCATATGTGAATTGCATATATGTGCGTGACATAAGAATTTGGCACATTTTCAGCAAGGATATTTATATTTACAGTGATTCTTGAAGAACAATCTAGATTCTATAAATGATAAAAGAACATCATTGGTCAACGAAAAGTATTTCTTGTTAATTTTCTGAATGACTCGGCCGTTACTTGATGAAGATCCATAGTTATTCCAAAAACGATACTTAACGATTTAATCTTCACAAACTATATTTTCAAAAATATCACATGTCGCTATCACAGTATCTTATTTGTAGTGGATAACATACTAGTATGTTAATCACTATGAAAAAGCTACTGTGATAGCGAAACATGTGATATTTCTGAAAATAAAGTTTGTGAAGATCAAGTAGTTAAATATAGTTTATGAAATTGATATTTCTTGTTACATCGTATGGAAAAATGTAATTGAACATTTTAGTGACTCAGACAGGTTCTTTTTCGTACGGAAGAGTTCCGGTTATCATCAATTGTCATTTAGATAATAAAAACAATAAATGACATACTAAACCAGGTATTTTTGGACAAGTATCAATAAATTTAAAAACAACCTAGTGAACCTAATGTAAACCAAGTAAAAACTAAGTTAAAAAAAAACATTTTCGCTCTTTCAAATTTGTACATCATAACTTGTCCAATTTTGATTATGCTTCATTATTATAGGGCCTTTCTCCTATAAAATTTGCAATATTGGATTTAGAATAATGTAGCCTTACTTATCGTATCCCGCTCATCAAAACCTTTCATTCAAACCATTTTGCGGCGTTCATTATTTTGGATTCATAATGCCGTTATAGTTCACCGCTCATCAAAATTTTTCATTTGATACCCATGTCATAGGGGCTGCTATAGAAAAAATGGATCGACATTTTGTGGGATCTGCTATATTGGATTTGAAACGGTGGCATTCAATTGCTCGTGCTTTATCAAGGAAACTAAATGTGTGTATGTGAAATTTTAGATCAATGTGTAGAAGTGAAATTCATTTTCAAGATTTGTCTCATTCAGTGATAAAGGTCCAAAACAAAAAATGTGGATATAAGTTGATAATTCTGGCAGTACTTGGAAACTTCACCATTATGGATAAGGATGTTTTTGAAAATTCGAAATATTTTCGTTTAATCGCCTTGCAGAAAGACAAGATAAACTTAGTGTTAGGGATCCAATGATTCTCTTATCTTTTGCTTCGCCTCCGACGAATAAACTGCTCCCAATTCCTTTCCATACACTTTAATGAATTCTTAATGCTGCACGAAAATGAAGTGGACTGAAATAAGTATCTGTAAATTTATTTCAGGAACGAGTCTACAGAGGAGATGGATGTAGAGTTTACGACTCCAACTGACCTCCCTGTAAATTTAGTTCAGGAGCGAGTCTACAGAGGAAATGGATGTCGAGTTTACGACTCCAACGGACCTCACTGTAAATTTAGTTCAGGAGCGAGTCTACAGAGGAGATGGATATCGAGTTTACGACTCCAAGTGACCTCCCTGTAAATTTAGTTCAGGAGCGAGAGATGAGGCGTACGCAGAATCTGTCTCAGGTGGGGGAACTAACCCCCCATGAGCAGGTTAGCAAACGTTTGCGTTCAAGTGAGGTTTCACCAAAATCAGAGGCGAAAAAGCCTCTGGCATCGTCACGTGTTGCTGACATGCAAAAACCCTTATATGGGAAGGTTGTGTGTATCAAGGTGGGAATCTTGCAACTTGACTATCCGACTACCTCCTTAACAGAGCATATACTTTATGCCTGCTCCGCTGGGGACCAAATCAGGTCTTTAGAGTTCGGCAGAGCCGTACTCTTACCATCTGACCTGAAAGACAACTCACCATACATACTAATCGGCTTCGTTAAGAAGCTGGGTTTGTTTGGCTGAGTGAGAATAGGTGTGAGCCACAATAAACCCTTGTGGGTTGCAGTGGAGGGTCGAATAGACCCACTCACTTTAGACCTAACCTAACCTAACCTAACCAAGACAGTGTGATCGAGCCAGTCCGACTAAATCGAATCCGTTGTTTCAACCGCACCAGAGGAAGCGTATAGTGTGACTACAGACTAAAATATCTGAGTGACCTGTATAACAATTTGTTAACATTCAAACATACTCAATTGCTCCGTTATATTCCTGATCTGGTTCTTTCAGGCACGCGATTTTTTTCGTCTGTCGAGTGGCAACAAAATTCGCGAAGTCTTCTTAGGCGCGGTTCCCACTGAAGCGATACGATAAGCGATGCAGGTTATTCGATAAGTAACCCGAACCTGATTTGACACCAATCACTCATAATCGTGCATACATAATGGAAGCAACTAGTGCACATTGGAGCGATTGCGATACTACAACGATAATTATCGGAGTCGCGTCGGTGAGGGGGACACAGCTAGCAGGTCGCTTGAGCGAAAGAAAGGCCAAATATCCTTCGACACGTTCATGTCGGATCAGCAAGAAGACGTGCAATCCTCTATTTCCTTCGTGAAATTGGTGGAGCAGAACCCATGCTTCTCCAGTTCCCTTGACACAACTCTCATGGTAACAATTTGAGCTCATTCTATACAACTCTCTAAATTTCTGTTCATGTTGAAAGAGCTCACAGAAAACCACTGCCGAACTGTGTTGGGTGCACCCAGTATTTTCTAGATTCCCGTTTCCTCTGTTGGCAGGTACCGGTAAGTGAAAACAACGTCCTAGATGAATTGGATAAATTTGGATAGCTGACCCTTCTTGTTTTTTTCTTAATATGTTTGTAACGGAAATATACAGTTTGGACTTATTTTTCATCAAGAAAATTCGTTTGTGTAGATAAAGTTCAACTCATGGACTGAGGTATTCCACCAGATTTCATTTGAAGCTGACACTGGACGAGAAACACTCAAAGAAAAGTGTCATTTCAATTTCATTTAAAAACCATTTCATTCTTCTTGAAACAAACGACAAAAATGTGTGTATAATAGAGGCCTTACTGGTATCACTTGGTTGTCTTTGTTAGTTTGTAAATACCAAATTACCAAAGAAGTACCAAAGAACGAGATGAACTATAAACTTGATATAGTTTCTCTTCTTTTACCAACTTGGTAAAAGACTTGTCGACAATAGTGTTACTGTTTTCTTGTGTGGCAGAATTGTTATCGTGAGAAACACTATTATGTTACTACTTATTTACGGCTAGAATTGATTATAACAAATTCCAAATCTGGGAATATATTTTTGGGATTTTCGAGAAGCCTGCACTTCCATTCATGACAATAGGGCTCTATATACGAAAAATCGTACTAGACATGAATATTATATTATGGCCAGATATCACCTATTTCAAATTCCACATCACTCAGCCTTTCTTTCATAAAAAAATGAAAATTGTTGGAAATAAATGTTCCGATCACCTTCCAGTTAGTATTGAAAATTCCACCAATAGGATAGTTCTCGAAAACAATCAGTTTTTTATCAAACGGTTATTCAAGTAACAGTTTATTGTAAAATTTTCATTGAATAATTTTACAAAACCACAACAAAGGCAACATGTGTTTCGCTATACAATGGCTTTCGCAATCGTTCTCATGCTTACTCAATTATATTTGATTTGTACTTGTGGTGCACTGTTTGTAACCTTTGGTGTAGTAATTAATATTACTGGAGTTTTACTTCAACACCAAACCGTTATTTTCAACACCTCAACTCGTGTTTCATTCGTCAAGTCATCATCTTCAAGAGGAAGATTGAAATTTAATCCTTCACTTGAACATGATCGATTGGTGATCGAAAAACGTGTCGAGGTGTTAAAAATAACGGATTGGTCATGGAGGCGATAACGCTCAATCGGATTTGGAATCCCATACTAAAAGATACTAAAGTGGCACCAGTGCAATGAAATGTAACGTCATCAACAGATAATAACACTGCGGCCAATAGCAACGCATCAACAAGAAACATGGTCTACCTGAGTGAACATAAATACAACTTACGAAATAGAAATCACTAGTTATCGGTGGACCATCAAGATAAATAAACCTCTGAAGAAGCCAGCCACTTGTGCTGGCGATACATTAGGATACATTTCCAAATCACGACGGCCTTCAAACCAGAATGAAGATCGTAACAATGAATGTTATCGGTGTATTTTCCAAAGTATATCAATGTTCTATGACATTTGTCATTGTTTCTTGAAGTGGAATAGACCTGGATTGAAAACAATGGAGTCAATAATATCTACCTTGTAATCATTGTTGGCAGCGATTCAGTCGATAAAGGTCTTTCCGGAAATTACTTTATGATAGTGGAATATTCAATTATCTGTGAAGCATAATATTGAACGCTGCTACTTTATGTTGATAGGGATTTGTCGATAAATTATGTATGACAATGTACGTTTGAGATGGTTCGTGGAAAATTGCAAAATCGTGTTTATTATGAATTTTACTAAAAGTGATGCCTAGAAAATGTATTGAATCATTCAGCCCCAATTCAGTGATGAATTTAATTGATGGGGGAATGGAATCAACAATTTCGATAAAATTCTCTACCTGTACCAGTAAGATATCATTTACGTATCTGTACCAGGGAAAACTATTAACTGATTGATTATTATTCATGAATTTTATTTTCAAGATTGTCCACTAGCAAAGGACTCAACAGGTTTCCCATTATTAGCCCTTCGTTACATGAAATTGATAATAATTTTGGGACAGATAAATAGTAAGTAGCTCTAGAATTTCCTGTTTTGTTACGGGATTAACATGGTTTCTGTTTGAGAGATACTCAACCAGCTCAACAATTGAGCTGGCCTATCAACTCGTATGAGCCTGAGGGTGGAGAATGAATAGTTCCAATAAATTCGGCACTTCTCATTTCCAACAACAGATTCAATATCACAACACCGGTGCCTCGTCAGTGCCGTAAAACTGCCTTAGAGCCGTGATAGATGTAAGCTTATACGGCACATGTGGACATGCTATGCTAATATCAAGTGTATTAGGGTATCAGAGGCCTCGCGGCAGGCCCCGTACCTTGTGTCAGAAACCTCTTTACCTATCACGACACTGCGGTAGACTGAGGTGCTGAAGGTACCATCCTGGTAGGTTAGGATAAACCTCTCAGTTTCCGATGGGTTATTATTATTATTTTCTCATTGGTTAAGTTCATTGGGCAACGATTGATTATCGTTATTATGCCTCCGGTTTTCGAGGATACCATAGTTGTAACCTCGAGTAATTTTCTGACAGTTCCGATGACCAGATCTGTCGGAGTTTGTGATGATACTCGCCACGGAGAAAGTTCCTCATTGATGTCACTTCTCATGAGTAGTGTTGTTCCACCCCGAAGTAAGTATACTCGTTAATGTATATCCATGTGTATCCAAATGGTGTAGGATGGTTCCGTCTACGATCTGTACATCCTCTCTTTAATTCCTGATTCGCTCATTTGCCTATCCTAAATTTCATATCGATAGCATGCGTGTACTCTTCCACAATTTCAAAGGACTAATAAAAACTTTTTCCCAGAGGCATAAAGTTGAAGGTCTTCCATTTAAAACAAATAGGTTATCGTTTGCCTTCGTTTTCAGAAGGTGTCACAGTTATACCCCCAAGTATTTTTTATTTGGGAAAGAATGGAACCGAGGTGATTACCCTGAAATACACCCCTTCTGAAAGTGATCTACTCAGCTTGGACTCTGGCCTGAGCAAATGTTATGGTGAGGCGAGTCCTCCAGAGTGGAGTATCTCACTATTCTGTTGGGTATCGCATGACATCTGAACTAATGCCCTTCGTCCTCGCAGTCAACGTACATATCACTGATGATATCTGCCACAGTAGTAGACGAAACATTTGGTACTCCAGGTTTCATTCGACCCCGGCCTACCAGTCCGGATTTTGTCATCTTCAATCATGACTCCGGCTGAGAAAGACTTCGTTTTTAAATGAACCAAAGTAGTTTGTACAGTAATAGCAGCAGAAGTATCAACAACATAGATGATGATGGACCTGATAATGAAGATCAAGGCCATACAAATATTATACAAACCAAAACCATATACAATGATATTGTAGAATGTTTCCTAATATCATTTTCTAAAACTCCACCAAATATTCAAAATAAATTAATAACATTATTCAATCAGTTCAATGAATACAAAGATCGAGATGCCCCAAATTGAAAACGGTAAAAAGAGTTTCCGGTCTCAAAATATTGCCCTTGAAAATTTGAAGATATTGCAGTGTAGCATAAAAAGTGTGAATCCAGAAAGACATATCCTAATTCACAATGATCTCGAACATATCGAAGATATCGAATGGAACTTTGCTGAAAAGTGAATAGAAATTCAGTGTCGATTTTTTCTACCCTATCCTTTCTAACATAGTTAGAAAGGATAGAGCAAACGGATACGGAGGGACACCTACTCACATATAAGAATACAAGGTTATTATTCATGATAGTTTTCTTGAATATGATAACTATCAGTTCATAGTTATGAATATAGGAACCATAAATTGAATATGTATATTACTCCGAATAACATACCACAATAAGCAACATCTGATGCTTCTGTGATTTTTACGATGTTTATTCAACTGTATGTATTACTTTAGTTATTTATTTTTGTGATTTGAATCTGAATAAACATTATTATTATTACCAAGTGGTACACTGAAAAGCATGTATAAAATAGAGGAAAATTTAATATGGATGGGAGATATGAACGTTCATTATCATACATGGAGAAGCAATAACAGTAATGATAATGGAATATTGATGTCGGTTGTATAGGATAATGAATTGGTTGCCTTGAATAACGGGACATCGACGAGACTAATTGATCCTTCAGATAATCCAAGTCCCCTAGACCTCCGAATAGTATCGACTTCCGTAGCAACCAAATGCTATTTCGGTAGTAGCGACCACTATAACTTTATGTACATATATATGAGCATGATAAATTTACAGAAAAAGTGATCACCAGAAATTATATGATTCACCTAAATGCAAACTGAGATACAACCCTATGTTCCCATGGTAAGATGATTATTGTGATAAAGAGATGAAGGAAAAGAAAAATATGCAATCCATTGAAAACTAGATTGCAGCAAAATAAATTTTTGCCAGAACCAAAAGATTTCTTGGAAAGTAATGAAAATTGTTAAACGCATGATTTAAACATTTTCACATCGAACAAACTCTACCCCTATCAAAAACGAATTACTGGACAACAACATAGCATCTTGAAAAGTCTAGCCACCTGTGATATAGATCCCAATTTTGACTATTTCAACGCCTCAAATTTGTCAGAAACTCTCACATTATCGAACTACACAATAGCTTGAGATATGAGAGAACGGTCCCAAAAAGGGATAATATCCCATATATTGTGTTTATCAAACTACTAGAAACAGTTGGACATAAACTATCAGATTGTTACAACAAATTATAAAAAGTTGATTACCATATGACTGGAAATAATATATCACACTGAGCTTTTTGAAGTTAAACATAAGTGCGGACAGAAACTTTTGGAAAGGATTACCTAATAAAAATCGTTTCGAATTATAATAATGAATTGTTGTCTCCGTATCAAACTGGATTCAGAAAAGGACAAGGCACCATGTGTTAAATAGCTTAACATATCTGGTAACATACGTACAGTCGACTTTTGGAGTGGATCAGACGATAGTAGTGTTTTTCTTAGATATAAAAAGTGAATATGACACTGTTAATTCGTTAATAAGTAACGGAGTCAATAATTTGGCTGATTTGATACTCAGAATATTCAACAAAAGACAAACAACAATCCTTATAAATAACAAAGGCATATTCTCGGACCAGAAATGATAACTAAGAGTATACCACAGGATCGCCTTTAAGTCCATTAGTTTTGAATATTTACATCAAATATACATTCGATTGTATTTCGGCTCACAGCATGCTTATAATATACGCAGACCATCTAGTAATTTCAGCTAATTAGAGGAAATCAATACTCAAAATTGAGACTTCAGTCAATCATTGACTACATATAACTATAAGATGGAAGCATTATCACGATTTCCAGTTATCTATACAAAAATGTGAAGCCATACGGTTCAACAATAACAAAAATATGAAATTTGATCCCAAAATCCTGATAGCTAAAGCATTATTACAATGCATTACTCCAACAATGCACAAAAATCCTAAATAAATTGAATGCCATTTTTCATCAGGGTTTGGGGGCCATTACAGACGCGATGATATCCACTCCAGTCGATACTCTATTGGCAAAAACTGGAGAAATAACTTTAGAAAGCAGACGACAAGTACATTTTAAAGAAGGGTACAAAGATTCACCTTTGAAATTACGGACGCGTCCATAATGCATAAAGAAGCAGTAATGCATATTTGCGGTAAGACTCAACAATTATGTAACAATTTGCGAAACGGAGCTTATTGCAATTTATAAGGGAATGACGACATGTTTAGAAAACAATCACAGTAACAAAATCATAGTAACCGACTCTAAAGAAGCATTAGATGAAACTACTATGAATAACTTTTCAGCGAAACACGTGTTGCTGTTTGGTAAACTATCTAGTGCAAATCTCACAATAAAGTGTTATTTGAATACGTGATGAATTATCAAGTATCACCCAATTCTCATCATCTTGTTTTCCTCATATTATTTTCTCTCTTTGTTTGTGCTGCTTTTGTTACCAACCTTCTAGCATGAAAAAATACAATATAAAGATCTGAAACTTCAAGTCAACGAAATCAGGAGGAACGAAAATGTATAGACTACAGACAGATTCAATCAGACAAAGCAGTAATCCTTTAATCTGACCTAATGCGCATATGGAAACAAAAGCCAAGACCATCATGAGATAGAGAGAAAGAGATGAAGTGTCCGTTTTGAAGAAAGATACCGCGAGCTGGGTATCTTGAATTTAGTATTCAACATTAACAACGTCGAAGCCAAAACGCCATGCCCATAGATTAAAAACATGAACGTTAAACTGAAAATTGACCTCCCTGGTTGAACCTGTGCGACAACCATCTTTGAATTCCGATCAGCTAAGATAAAAGAGGAACTAAGGAGTTCCTTAGGATAAGTTACTTACCTAGACGAATTCATATCAGATTCCGGTAGTGTAACTGAACTCTTTCGTCATCTTTTTCAGGATAACACAGGAAAATACTTTAGTCGCTCTAAGAGCGGTGCCTGTATGGAAGTAGTGGTTTACATTGAATTTGAATCGCTGGAGATTAAATCCATTTAGAAAAACATTCTCAGGAAGTTTATTCGACATAAATGGTGAAGTTCGAGGTGTATCGAGTTGAACCTCAAAACAATGAGCAGCAAAAGTTCGTCGCGTATTTCTGATATGTACCGTTCTTGGTGAAATTAAATATGCCAAGTCACTTGAACACTTCCCATGAAAGTATCTATAGAAGAAATACAAATCTAAAACCTTTCATCGGTGTTCCAGACTATCAGGGTTGCAAATGATGTTCACTTCTACAATCTAGCGGTTGGAAGATAGCAGCTTCAGGTTATGTTTGGAGGCAGAGCTCCATACATGAGAACAATACTCCAAAGAAGGTCTGATCTGAGCTTTATAAAGAATCAAAAGTTGCTGAGATGTGTACAGTTTTCTGGTTTGGACATGATTGTGCCAAGACATATTGGTTTCCCTTCTAACCCCCAACAAACTTATCGAAGCAGAAAGCGAAATTGCCTGACCTGACATTATTATATCCGGTTTTGATGAGCATGAAAATCTACAAGTGATTTAAGTTTGCAAGCAACAGTATCGGCAATGTACAGCGAGAAGATATTCTAAAAAAGAGAGAGAAAACTCTAGTTTCAACTGTAGAAAGATTTTACTGCCACCTGCTAGGGCTCAAATTTGAATTGGTTACCGACCATTGAAGACTGGAGGCAAAATTCAAACCAACTTTCAACAGAAATTAAACAGTGAGTTTCGAAAATCCAATTATTCAGATTGGAAACAATTTTCCAAGATTTCCAAAAGATTTACTATTTCCAAATTTCACTCAAAGATTTATATACCCCTACATCAAACAATCAGATATCAAGAAATGGGTAACTCTAACATATTTTGGTAAAAGAACAGATATAATTGCGGGTTTCTTCGGAAAAAACAATGTGGAAGTGGTATTCAAACCACATGTCAGGTTATCTGATTTCCTCCTCAATGCCAAAGATAAAGTGGACAAGTTGGAGAAATCTGAAGTTTATAAGCTTGAGTGTCCGGAGTGTAATAGTGTTTATGTGGGACAATGTGGTCGAAATATCTCAAAACGGTATGCCGGACATGAAAGGTCCTTCAGACTAGGTAAAAATGATTCGACATTTTCAAGCTATTCCTTGAGATGCAACCAGTTCCCAAATCTGAACGACACGGAAATTTTGCACTATGCAACGAAGGGTTGTAAACTCAATTATTTGGAATCCTTGAAAATTCATAAGCAGAAACATTGCGGGTGCAACCTGTTAAATGATCAAATCGATCTAGTTTACCCACCGATTTTCAGATTAGCGTATCCAAATTGTCACAGGTAAATAAAATTCAGGTACTCAATTGAGTTGAGTGCCTCTTTTATTACCTACAGTGGTGTTATATGAGGGCAAGTCCACAACAGAATTACTCTTTTATAGAAATATTCATGATTAAATCACCTCTATCAATAATTGAATTTGTGGCTGTGAAGACGAAGAATCACTCGACGATAATATCATGAGAAAAAAATTATTGAAAAAAGGAAAACAATGAAAACATGCTCAAGAAAATGAAATGAAGGAGGAGGATAACAAAATATATTTTTTCCACATAAACTTGTCATTTGTATCAATTACGAAGAATATCGAGAGAAAAGGTAACAAATTCACAGTCCTAAGAGGCGATGGGCAAATTTTGAAGGATCACAGGATCACATCAATTATATGGAAAGGCTTCCAGAGCCCGTAGCTCCGAATATTAACTACCCACAATATTAAACGATGTCATATTTTCATAGGATGCCACAAAAGCGCACGCCAAAGTATGTGACAAGTCTGGTCTGCAAGTCTGCAAAATATGTGGGGAGTCTGGTTACATATCCTGGACTAATATGAGAAAGTGGGCTGAATAACCATCTCATCCATTCTCGATTTTATGCTGAATAGGCAAGTTAGTCAGTTGGTATATGGGGATTTTTTTTTTTATTTTATGAACTTAATTTTGGATAAAATATCGGATAAACGGCATCCTCCGACTAAAAAATAATTGGGTGTAGGTACTCACGTATTTTGACGTGTAGATTACGATTCCCAAAGAAAGAATTGGTGCTCTCCATTATTTCCAGAGTAACAGCCCTCCAATGTTCCGAAAATTGCAATTCTTCAACTTTTTTTTGCACAATACAAACTCATTACGCCACTTTCACATTTTATTTCACCTCATTTGACACTTTTCAGTTTATTAACCAACATTTTTCCTATAAGAACTTTATTAATATACGGAGATAATACGAAGCTGCTTTTTGGTGATAAATCTATTCATTTTATGTTTTTGAGGTTAACGTAATCACATCATAACAATCATAACATCACTGACTACTATCTACATTTCAAATTCAAATGAAGGGTTTTGCTTTCATTGTTGAGATCTTCAATTGTTTTTGACGCTATATCAAGCGGTAAATGGATTCAAGAAATAAATTAACATTGGGTTGTATGCCGCAAAATAAACCAAGCGAGTATGCGTCGCAGAATAATTTTGATGCTTTTTCGTTTTTTGTCACATCTGTACAGCAGAATATCATAATTCAATTTGGATTCTTCATTGCAATTGGTAAAACATATTGTTGCCTCAAACACTCCAACTTGAATTAAATAGAGATTTTTTTTTCACTTTGATTAAATTCGATATTGTGATCTGATTCGTGAATATGATTTATATAAATTGCTTGTCAAAATGGACATTCAAACCATACGCAATTCGAATAGTAGTCGGTGACAGTTACTAACCTTTTTTTTTTAAATATTGGAGGTATGTCACCAGAAAACGAATCCATTGTTGAATCAAGTTTTTGTCGAAAAAATATGGATCATTAAACTGAATAATATCAAAGAAGCTGAAATAAGATGTGAAGGTGATATGATGAATGTGTTTTCCATATTTTTGATTGTGTAAAAAGAAAGCTGAAAAGATGCAATTTTAGAAAAATCGAAGGGCTGTTACTCTGTAAAAAAGGAAGAGCACCGGTGGCCGTCCCGATCTTAATTCAGCTTTTCATATATAGGAAGGTAATTTCGACGAATATTCCAAATGGAAGACATTGCACAGGTTCCTGGTGTTTTTTTTCAGCTTTCTTGCGCGGGTTAGTTGTTGTTTTTCCGCCACACGTACCCACAAAGTCGTAGATTCACATGAGAGGCAAGGGTAAGGTGGTTTCACCTTAACTTGAGTATGTTATTATTGTTGAAATTTCAGCGACGCACTATATAACGTAATAATGAGAATACTCGAAATTGAAGTTTATGGATCAAACAGTTTTTTCTCAAGGTCAAGTAACCAGTACTGTCAATATATTCAGTTGAGGCAACTCAAAAAACACTATTAAAACTACTATTTCTAAGTTGAATTGTATTCATTAAACACCCGACGAAAAAAAATTGACAGGTGTTTTTACTCCTTTTTGATTAATTCAAAGTTTTGTCAATTTTATTGTGTTGAAATTCACAATATGGAGAGTGTTTCTTAGATTTGAATGATGTTTGTACTGAAGTTTGGAATATAGTTTATGAATTTGAAAAATTATTAGAATGGTTTTGACCATGATTTTTTTCATCCATATGCAAAAGGTGAAAGTATATTTCACCCAGATGATTGATATCAGTTTTCTTATTAAAGTATGAAGGTGATTGTGAGATGAAGGTCATTTCTGAGTCTTTTTCATTTATTATGTTCAGTTGCTAATATTTTTGTAGCACTGAAGTCCATGAAATGACCTTCGTTTTCTACATGATCACTCAAAGTACATCTTTCTGATCTGATACGAGAAGTTATTCTGTCTTTTAATAATCTTATTGTTTGTCCAATATATTCTCCATTTCATTTGGAGCATGGTTTACAATGAATTAGGCCTGAACGCCGGAGTTTTATCTTTTGTTCTGTTAAGATAGATCCAATAATTATCACTGTTTTATTTGCAATTTCAATATTCTCAAACGATTTGAAATTTCTGGCCAATAGAGGCGTGATTTCTGTAATATAAGGAAGGGAGGCATAAAAAATAATAACTTGGTTCAGATCTACTTGTTCATTACTATTCAATTGTGATACATTTTTGATATTGATATTATTTTGTGAAAAATTGAAATTGTCTGTAAAACTGAATGGAATCGTCTTTAGTAAAGTTCTACAAAATTCTTATTCTTCAACTTTTTCATATTACAGCTCTCGATAAAGCTAATGAACACTAGCGATAGCTCGGGCAGCTACGAAGAGTATATATATTATCAGGGGATCCTAGGATTTCAGGAAATTCTCAAGATTAGGGACTGGTTGAAGAGAATCACTACAAATGAAATCAATTCCATTCTTAGAACATATTTACCCCTTTTCAATTTCCTAAATCGAAAAAAGGTTTCTGCCCAATTATTCCATTCACTGTATGGCTTTCATTGGTTATTTTAACAGAATGGGGCGATGGAATATCGTTTTGAGAATAACAGAAATACTACTTCCAAAACATTTTATATCAGTTTCTATTAATCAATCATTTGTGATTTGAAAGATAACTACCTATGCAGTTAAAATATAAATGGCTGTATCCGTATAGAATAATTACCAATTTCAATTCAAAAATCAAATTTATTAAATTCCATTCGATATTCAGTGAATGTTACGTATTCTTGAATCCTTTGATTTCCAAACCTTGCAAAACATTGAGTTCCAAACTATTCTCTTCCAAGTGTTACACCTCGAATTCATGATGTAGCTCATGCCTTTCTTCTCAATAACGATTTGCAAATATGGAATTGGTTGAACATGAATCATTAGTCAAGTTATACGAGTATACTCATCATATATCCGCTTCGCAGATATGTTGCTACTGTTTTTTTTATATAGTGAAACTAACGATCTGTCCCGTCTCCGCACAGCTGCAATGATAATACTAAATATACATATAAACCCGTGCGATCGCTGCTAATCATAAAGTGCTATAGGGCGAAGCGCGGCCTTAGAAGCACTATTTATAGGCACGCCCCGTGGCCCCCAGCCGGTACCACAGCAACCGCTATGTTCCTGCATTTTAAATCTGTAATATCTTCGAAAATATTCTTTTGAATCACATGCTGTAAAGGGCCATATTGATCTTTACTGAATGCACAATATATTTAAGGTACTTAATGGGATGAGAATTAATGTTGTATTGATTAAAATCGTTTCGTAAAAAAGTAAACGATAAAAAAGTTCATTGTGGGTTATCCCTAAAAGATATACATATATTATTGCGAACTTTTTTGAAGACCTTTTCAAGGTGTACAATACTGTAAAACATTATTTTGATCTGTCTCGTAGGGTTCAGCCAGCATTTGCAATGTAAGTGCAATATAAAAAATGTAAGCCCATAAAAACCTCTCTCTTGAATCACTGTATCTAATAAAAAAATCTGCATAAAAATCCGTTCCGTAGTTTTAAAGATCTAAGCATACATAAGGACAGACAGCGGAAAGCGACTTTGTTTTATGCTATGTAGTGATACATATTGCGGTTTTGATAACTTCAACCTCGAATAAAATTTTTGCCATACAGGGGAAAGATGGGGAATTTTCGAATTTTATTTTCAAACATGTTTTATTCTTCCTGATTTTCAGCTCGATGGGAATTAAGGTAGCTTTGAATGTCTAAATTTAGCGCACTAAAACACGTGTAGAGGTGTTAAAAATAATAATTTGATGTTGGGATAAAACTCCAGTAATATTCATTACTACACGATAGGTTTCAAACAGTACATTACAAACAACACTGTTTAGTGGAAATCTCACAATGAAGTGTTACTCATTGTGTAATATACAGTGTAATTTACTCACGAAATATACGTTTGTGTATAATATCAAGTCAAATAATACAATACAGGAAATGTAAGCAAATAAATACTCACATAAAGTTCTCAGCAGAATATGTAATTCTCAATTACAAAAAAATAGATTATTGAAATTTAGTTTTTGGCATTCAACTTTTTTTTTTCGCAATAATAATAATAAATTTATTTTCTACAGCTACTCAATAACAGAATAAAATAAAGAATAATGTGAGTTTACATGACATATAATATGAAGTTCATTGTTTATATCACAAGAAGTACAATTTGTCGTTGAAGCTGATCGGAGACTTGACTAGTGAATTAGTTAGGGGAGATATTATGTGAAACGTAATTTTTTGTTGAGAAAATAGCTTTGGTTTTACCAAATGAATATTGACAATCTAGATATTCCTTTCCTAAATATATTGTACAGAATAGTAACGGCGAACAGATTTATTTTCAACTTTTGTAACATCATAATTTTCAATATCCTCAGACCGGTTGACCACATTTTGTAAAAAATCGAAAATATCCTCCTCTAAGTGTGACTGACTGAATTGAGTTTAAAGTGAGTTATCAATAAGTTTCACAAATTAAGTTTTTTCAGTTATTTGAAAATTTTTAATTTGGTTCCTTGTTGAAAACTGTTCTCAAATGACCCCTCTGGGGGTTTCGATGTTTCTTCCTCAAGGACGGCACAAAAAAGGAAAACGATGTTGTATTTTTTCGTATAATCAGATAATTTCGCATAATCAACTTCATTTGTTTTGAAAGTCTCATTTATGTTCAAAATATTATTTATGTAACATATCGATTGCTTCGTCTTCTCATCATAGTACATACTAACTTATGTTCTCATTTTCGGGTTATTGATTGCCAATTGTTCATTTCGTTATACTTCTCGGGAATATACCAGTAAAGTTTGCCAGTGAGAATTAGTACAAAAATTTACAAAACTAAAGTTTCCTACGTAAAGTCCTGTGGTACGCCCTATAAAATATTTTCCAAGGTCTGTTTCAATTGAATGAGATCGGTGACCCAGCTTGGGTGCGATGCCCTCATTTCATATTTTTGCCGGTGCTTTGAAAAGGAAGGAACCTCATACCCCTGTTGGAAAGAATAAACACAATACGGGTTACGGGCCCAAATCGAATGATCCATTCAAGAGATAAGACTCACATTCTTTATTATAATGGAACTGTAGTCACAATCAACATGCTGAATATAGAAGTATTTGAACAGTGGAGATATTTCATAATATTGGTTATACCATAATCAACTTAATCTATATTTTATGTGTATCAAAGTAGAAAATTAAAATACGTCGATAAATGATTGCGAAATATATTATTCAAAGTCAACTTACTCTATGAAAGGTAGAATTGGAGCATCTAGCGTAAAATAAATCCAAAACAAACACTGTTTCGAAACACCAGAACTGACACACTCTTCTCGACGCCCGTTTCACCAACCAAGTTGGCATCTTCAGGAAATGAAATACACAAATTCCTGCCTATGAACTGGTCTCTATTTATGTACACCTTCACTTTCACTTTCAGACGCACACCAGTAATTTCAGATGAAAATTCGCGGGAATCCTAGTGAAATTTATTGTTAATTCCAACAAAACGATTCATACAAAGATGAACAATGGGCTCCTTGGAATGAAACCTTTGTCACTGTTCATAGTCCGCATGCCACACTTTGCTATTTCCAGACTTTTCAAATTTTAGAGTCATGTATCGACCCCAACAATTTAGGACTATTTTCATTCATTCTATGGTCGTTCTCCAAAGCTTGTTAAGAGAAACTAGATAACAATATACTGTCAGTTTTAGAGTTTGGAATTAGTTCACTTCATCGCCCAAAGACGCCAACCTGGTTGGTGAAACGCACGTTGAGAAGAATGTTGGAGTTTTGTTGTTTGGGAACAGTAATTATGTTGGATTAACATACTTTAGTGCGAAACAACTGTAGCCAAATCACTTCTAACGTTATATGACCTAGCCAAGATTGCCGCATCCCAAATAACCTAACGCAAATATTTCAATATTTTTTCACAAACTACAACGATTTGATCTTCACAAACTTTATTATCAAGAATATCATGTCACGAATTTTTAATATTATTAATTTCCATTGCTTCCAAATGATTTGAAGCTAAATCATCATTATTTTTTGTGTGAAATTTCGAAATCTCCGTTTAAGGTATGATTTTCTTCTGAAAGATGATTTGAATATGTTGAACTCATTTTCTTATTTACATAAATCATTTGATGTTCCTGGATGCGATTCCTGAAAGTTCAGCCAGTTTGACCAATATATATCTTAGTTCCACAATTCAATTTATAAACTCTTCATTATTTTCAACTAACTTTCCCAATGTATTACCTGTTCGATATGCAATTTGAATATCCTGTTTATTCAAAAATGAAGCTACAACAGAAAAAATGGCTTCATTAATTAACTTTGAGTATGTTTCATACCCTGAATATTCATCTCACCTTCCACATAGCATTTGAATTTTTTTTAAATATAAGGTGGTTTTATAGTATGTGTCATAAACAATTTGAACAAAAGCATTTCAATTTCCAAGTTCAGTTCTTAATGTTGGGACAGAGGCATTTTGACTCCTGTCAAGCCAGCAGAACAACTTTGAATTTTTATATTTATTTTTTGGCTATTACTAGTCTGATTTTGTCCTTTATTCCTGTAATATTTGCTTTTTATTCAACGGAAATAACCATCGAGAAAAAAACATTTTATTAAAGCAGACTACGTCATATATGTGATTTATTCATTTCATTTAAGACTACGTCATACTTTCAGGCTCTTATCGCCTCCTATCGCCGATTTTATATGATTTTTTCAAATCTGTGGATTCTGCTAGCTCAGCTGTTAAGCTGGTAGAACCAAATAAAAGTCATTTACTTTTTGGAATCGATTGAAAATGTAATTCTAAGCTAATTTTGGGCTCCTTCATTACGCTATTGAACAATTTTTGCTTCTCCATTGAATTGAATTTTTTTGTTTCTACTTAGGCGGAAGCGGAAACAATTTTTCTAAAACGAATATCAATATATATCTATCTTGCTCACAGGACAGAATGGTGTCCACAAAATATTTCCGCTTTTATCATGCGGTACGGTGGTACAATATTAGCCTAAAATTATGCTTGAATTATAGCTCAAAAACAAATATAAAAATTTGAAGTCGTTCTGCTAGCCTAACAGGGGTGGCTGAGATGACAGAACTGTGTAAAAGTGGGGGGACATTTAAAAATCTTTTTTTTTCAGTCTCTCTTTTAATTTTTTTTTTCGACTTCCCATTGAAGAATAAGTTAATAGATCTTCAAAATTCGCGCCAACTATAAATAGTTAAATAGTCCAGTCAGTGAATTTTATCCTGTATGATTTTGACAAACAGCACCAACGTTCAAAATTTGGATTTTGGTTCTGCTTACCCTATACTTCAAAGTTAACCCCGTATCAAGAATTAATTCCACCCTGGAGGTGAATGTCACCCCTTACCGTGTGGTGAAAAATATTTCATTAGGAATAAAAAATGAAAGTTTGATTGCAAGCACTTCAAAAATAGTTCCATGAGTTTCCGACGAATAAAGCATTGTTTTTTGATTAATTCACGTTATTCATTAACCATGAAAATATAATAACTTTCAAACCAAATCAACTTTTTCCTTTCAAAAGTTTATTACATTGACGATAATTATCAGATCTTCACCCCTAGGGGTGATCTACAATAAAATGATATCAAAAATGTTCAATGATCATCTACTACGATCAACAATTGTTATTTTACATTTGAACGGATTACGACAAATATATTAAGAAAAAACGACATAAAATAGACTCCTTTTTTACCCCTAACAATTCATCACTAATGAAGTCAATTGTAGACAAGTAGGTATATAAAAAACGAAATAAATATTTCATATTGAATTATTTATTTTGTATTTCCAGTATTTTCACTGAAACATATGTGTATTCATCAATATAAAAACAGGAAAAAATTGATTTTCCATTCAAATATTGAAAATGTTCCTGTTTTTATTTCACTTATATCAAACGGGTTGATACTGATACTTGGGATGATTGTTGACTGAAAAGTTATTTGAAAAAAAATACATGAAGCAAAAATTCTTATAGGTAAGAAAACGTAGGGTTCGTGATTTAGCAACAATTTACGATCATTCCTCTTCATCCTTCAAATAAACAATTCAAAATATTCGTAAGCAAACTCAGATTCAGTACATGTTATGCACTTATTATGCAGTTATGCACTTCGACTGTCCAGCCACTTCCCAATTTTTTTTTTCTAGCATATGTTCAATTACACCCCTACTGTGCAAATAGTTGTTTTTATTGAGTGAGTTCTTCTAAAGCTGGCTGCACACAGATCGGAACATTTTTGTTTGAAACAATCTGTCTCGTACAAAATAGTTTCGATTGTGTACTACAAAAAACTATTACAAAAGATTTTTCGTGCTTTGACGCATAGTAACAATACAAAATTTGTCATTATGGTCAAGTTACGTCACACAATGGACCGCCGTACGAAATGAAATCATTCTGGCAATACCATCTTCGAAAAATCACATGAAATTTTCATTTGTAGATATTTTTCAATATTCTTGCAAATTTATGCCTCACTTCACTTGAATTTTTCTAATCAATCTGTGAACAAAAAATGTTGACTCTCCATTATAGAAAGTGTTGGTGTCCCTGAAAATATTATCACCAATTATTCCAATAACCTAATCAATATAATATGGAGGAATTTATTTCTATGTAATCAATTTTGCCTATCATCGTTTGTAGTACTTGGGAAATATTGAAACTATCAGATGACGGTCAGTGTTCGTCATGATATTAAATCTTGAAGTTAAAATTTAAAACATTCACCCCACCTAATTTTTCTACACGGTACGAACTGACAAATGTCTGACAAAAAATAACTATTTCTCTGGCTAATATCAGGATAGTCGCTCTGCGGCGGGGGCAGTGTCACTCGTGAAGAAAACAGTCATGTTAAATGACGCCTCATACTTTGGTGTCTCTATTCGTACCGAACTGACTCTGAGTCCACTCAGAGTCATTAACGGAACCTTCGATATACCGAGCGCCCTCCTATTGTATGATACCCTGCCATGGAAATATAGAGCTCTCTCGTGATTGGCTTTTTTTCAGTAGCTACTTGTGGGGCCCTTTATGAATCATGAAGTAACCAAAAGACTAAGACTAGAAACTTCTTCAACTCTTGATCCTTAACAAACCTAGGAGACAAGGTGGTGTGCAGATAGGTAACGACTCATCAAGATGGCAAGATTGCCCTTGAACATCCGACAACCTCAATATAAATCAACCTGATAGGTACAGTTAGCCATGGAAGGACATCTCCCTGAAATGCAATAGAGGAGACCTACTTCACAAACCATACATTTGTATGCCGTAATGCCTGCAGTAGGGGATATTCCAGAAAACGATCCACAGGTACAACTACAGAGCTGTACATTTCAGCGTGGATGGCTACAGGTCTCTCAAGAAGATCAGGAGGAGGGTACATTACAATAAAGTGGGTAAATTACAATAAAGTGGTATTATTTTCATCTCATGAAAAGAGTTCCAAGCGTAGTGTGCCAAACCTCTAATAGGATTCAAAGAATTTTGATGACTGTATTGAGGAGAGCATCCACAAATTCAGTCGAGTTTCGGACAGCACTAATGTCCCGATTTGTAGATAATCACTTGATTGATATAAGCGCGGTCCTGCTGATGGATGAAAGAGAAGCATTTGCCATGTCTTCAATGGGTTAACATCCTCAAATATGTCAGATATAATTCAACGCCCCTCGTGATGTTGGCCAGGAAAGTAGTTGTTTTTGCCAGACATTTGCCAGATCCTATTGTGTAGGGACCTTGGAGAGGTAAATGTTTCGAATTTTGTTTCACTTATTTTCCTGATACGTCGTCAGACTTATTTTGATTTCTGTTAGAGAATTCAGTTGTATTTATGCAATACTTTCAGAATTTTCTACATTTGTGAGTAAATTGTTCATTTTTTAGTATTCATCATTTTTCAACCGCTGAAATGAAAAAAGTTATGTTCAAAGTTCTATTCAACCAATTTTGTTGATTGAAAAAAGGTTGCAACTTCCTTGTTTATGATTCGATAAACAGGTTGTTTCGTGTCTGATATACAAGGATAAACATTTATTTTGATTTTTGTTTTTTCTGAATCAATTTCGAATAAATATCGATATTTGGACGTAAATTTGTATTTGGATATTTTTTCAAATAAAATGATATCCCTCTTGGGAGTGCCTGCATGTATTTTTGTTTTTCGAAACGATATAATTTTTTTTCTGCATACCCATGTCACATATTATAGCAAAAAATCAAAAAATAGCAAAATCAAAATAAAAACTAATTATTACAGTTTATTGTATGATTTACACTAAAAGGTAAAGGGTTTTACAAAAACCGCGACATAGTAAACTGTATTAATTAGTTTTAATATGGAATTTTATCCATGTGAAAGCGTTTATTATTCGATTACGTATATTTCTTAGGGTAGATTCACGCAGGTTATGTCAGTCGAACACTTTCCGTGATAGTATGCATTGAAAAGGGTCAGATCTCCATATACTCTATATACTCCATACATATAACTCCATATACGTGTATGTAAGCAACATACCAAGGAAGGTCTAATTTGAGCATTAAAACTTATAAGGTGTGCACAACTTTTTAGTTGTAAATTATGTTTAAATTTTATGCTGATTTTGATATTCTAGTAAAGTGTTTGTATATACTAAGACATATTGATATCCAATTTAATACCCAACAGATCGATCGACGCAGCTAGCGGAATAATGTGGCCTGATGTTCGGTTATGTCACTTTCACCTTGTCGAAGAAAACTGATGCCAGCATTTTCGTAGCATCAAATCCTGGTTTGTAATTAAAAACTAATACTTTTTTCATATCTCCTTAAATATATAAAACCTCTTGTTGTCACCGAAGATGTATGTGCATTGGCAGCTGAAGTTTGGGTATCCAAATGGGGAGAAATAATCTGTTAAGCAAACTGAAATGTTGGATTTGATGTCTTTTCCAATAGATTATTGGATGAAAACAATATAGATGCCGACAGTGGGAATAATCTGAACTATTGATGCCTGGTGGTCTAAAGAGACATGGTTGAGATCCTCTACGAATCAATGAAAACTCGACTAAAAAAATCTCGATCTTGGATGCTGAAATGTATCGGGACGACGTTATGCTGGTTCTTATTTCCTGATGTTGTCCTATCAGATTATAAACTGCTTCGTCAGTTTCTGGGGTCCTTTCTGAACAGTTCTCGATTTCCAAGCGAACGTGAAGTCTTGAAAACATGTTTGATAACGTTCGTGACAAAAATGTCTAGCCTCATATAGATTTCCATTAGCAAGTCACTATGTAAAATGTATGTCAGTTAAATATAATGTTCCACAAATATTGACGATTATATTTAGTGGATCAAACGACTCACTTTGAGAAACTTCAATCCAAATTATATGAGCATACCTGTTCTCCAATATATAACTCACTGTGATATATTCTTGTCTCACAATCTTGTCCACAACATTTCAAAGAATAATTTGATCTCTGGTATATGCCTCACACGTCGGTATCTCACGTTAAGCTGCCTGGCCGTGAAAAAAAACGCAAATAAAATGACATATACTTTGGATTGTATCTCCTTGAGGTGAAATGATTAATCCAATGATTATATTCCACATTCTTATTCTCCGGTACATAACACACTCTGGTTGGACGTATATATTTCAAAAAGTGTTTCCTTCCTTAATTTAGACTATAAGGGAGATAACATCTTCCCTTAAGAGGATGCCATCTATGGGATCAACTCAAACGAGGCTCCCCAAAGCGGCCAGTTGCAGAGCCAAGCTGTAGTTTCAAACTAGTTGCCTTGCAGTAAAAACTGCAGTGTATATCAAAGGACGAACCTTGTCGGCGGTCCTTTGAGGGCAGTTGAGTTCAGCAATGGATCTGTGGTTAAGCCTAGTACCACTGATGAGACCTACGGCGGGTCGAAATAGCGCTGATGATACTGAATCATAAATGCGTTGTATTTATGCTCTAGTTTCCAAGTTCAAAATATATATATAATTACGGAAAAATATTATTTTGAAAGCATAGAGGTGCCTGTCCTGAGTATCTATTATACTGAGGAAATTATCAACAAAATTGGTAGAGTTTACTAAAAATTTCGACATGCCGAGTTGAATGGGTTTTGAAAACACTAATATATATATACCACATCTACCTAGAACACTGATAATTCACCGGTTGTGATGAAAGGTTGTTATATGTGTGTTCTTTACTAAATGCTTTTGTTACTCACAAGGTTCATGGTATATAGAGTTCAGGCTTTTCTTCAAAAAAATCATGAGAGGTTGTAATACATTCAATGGATAATTTAATTTGTTTTTTTAAATATAAATGTTGGGAATTTTAATTTTTCTTAGAGTTGGAATGTTCACAGCTGAAGTTGATGCCATAAACATACTGAGCTTCAAAGAAACAACTGTTAGTATTAATTTTGGTAACGGATACCATTCATTACAAGATTTTCATTGTAAGGGTTTTACAAAAACTGCAAAAAATATTTTCACCTCTCTGGAGAGGGACATGAGTTCAATCATGAATTCAAAATTCTTCATTCACAGAATAAAGGTTCGAAACTCAACCTTATGGAAACTATCAAGATCAATGAATGCAAAAATTCATAATATGTCATTGACAAAGTTTATTTGAGTATTTCACATTTGCCTTATATTCTGTTATCAGGGAATCATACCTAGAATGATTGACTATATAATATTATTTTAAATTATAGATTGAATCAGGTCTTACCTGTAGTTGAATTGAATAATTACCTGATTGATAAAATTGACTGATGAAAATCCATAACTTTTTCAAGTAACACTCCATTGTGTCACTGGATAGAAAGCTATAATATAGCTGAACACGTGTTGCGGATTTGTAAACTGTTCGGTGAAAATCTCACAATGAAATGTTACTTGAATAAATAATTACCTGATTGAACTGGATATTGGAAAGTATAAAATGGATGTGGATTATAAGCTATTCAACATTCTCGCTTGAAGAAGATATTGATTGTATAGTGAAACACTTGTTGTGATTTTTAGGAAACCCTTATAGTGAAAATACTGCAATGAATTATATAAGATGTGACAAAACGTGATTGGGGTCTGAAGTATGTAATGACTTAGGAAAAACCGGTTTACATTCAAATACTCTTTTATTTTCTTATAATTTCAAGTATTCATCTTCATAAAAAAAAGTTGAATTGAAGATGAACAATGCAGATGCAGATGCTCCCTCACCAAAAATTCCAAAACATGGATATGAAAGTAACAATGGAACAATCGTGATTTCTTCCAATTTTTCTGAAACTATCTTGTTTAAAATGCATGATAAGAGAGGAGAGAGTAGGGGAAATGCGTAGCCGTAGATGTTTGGCCATGATACTGTGAAAGCATGCACCGCAAATGAATCAGTGTCTTCGTGGTACAGTATAAATGTTTTACATTCACTGCAACCTGACAAAAAGTGTGCATTTCTTAAATGTATTTTAACGTATTTTTACGCGCTAAATTCATATCTTTAGTCATATTTTTGATATAAAAAAACTGACGGATGACATCTTTAAGCGACCTTCAACACCCACAAAAAAGGCAGCATGGGCACCTTTCAAGAGCATCGTTCATAATTTTCTTAGCGAATGGAAAAATAACAACAAATACAGACAAATTGTCGCGGAATCGTCCACTCACAAATATTGAAATTGATATAACTCAATTATTCGCATATGCAATATGACAAATTAGGATAATCAGGAAATTTGACTGTATACTTATCCATACGCAGTAAAATACTATAAGTTTCATCTCTGACAATACATATCAGTCCATAATAAGCGTAGAGCACTGACATAAATCTTTCGTCTCCACAATCCAGAACCCCTTCTTATCTTTCGATTTTGAAAAATCGTCATAATTTTTAAATGATTCACCTGACATTTTTTCGATTGTAAAATATTCCATTCAACTTTTGGTAACCAGCTTTCAATGCAAGATGCTTTTGTTTTTATAATGTCTTTGCATGCATCAATCCATATATGACAGCTGGACAGAAATAGATCGAATATCTTCAAAACACATGTTTTCTGGAAAAATGCAAAAACACGTCGATTTGTATTCCAAGGGAGACATTTTTCTATCATAACCTCAAGTGTCATACGTCTCCCCCCACCCCTCGGTCATTATCCCCCAAACAATTTGAATAGGGAAAGTAGTAAGTGTGACATCATTAAACAGGTAATTTCATAAGAAATTCGGCCATGTCAATTTTCGCTACCTAACTTTCTATTTTGGCGCCCTCATGCGAAAAAAAACCTGTTCCGTATTCCAAATTATGATACTTCATTTGCAAGCTAATTTAATATAAATTCGGTGACAATGCATTATGGAATTTTTCTAAGGGAAAAAACAAAATAATGAAAATAACTCATAAACAAATGTATACTCCCCAGTGCAGGGTCAGATATATAATCGCAATACGGTAATTTAGAAAATATCAAAGTTCGAATTTTAGTAGAAAGAATATCTCTATTGGAAAATAGTTGTCTAAGAGTATTTTTATATGACTTACAAAGATGGGTCACGGGTTTACAAAATCTCAAATCAGAGTCAATCCACAAACACCAGTCGTTATTTTTAAGATCCAAACGAAGAGATCTGCATTTATATAAATCTTAACGAGGCCAGAAGTCAAGTTTTTTCAAATTCAGGTCAAAATAATGATTTTTGCATTGAATTTTAGGTTAGGTGCACATGATGAGCTATAGAGCGATTTAAGATCTTCAAGTTGAGATCTTATTGTTATTCCGCATTATCTTTCGGAAAAAAATTAATTTGCATAGCGTACAATGATGAATATTACAATATTTTATAGATTCACAGAAATCTAAAATATAGATATTAAATAAAATTTGTTCAAGTATGGAACCTTGTTGGACTCCATAATGAGTGTTCAGAACTGCAGATTTGAAGTGGTCACAGCTTACACAACGAGTTCAGATTCCGCGACACGTGTTTCGCTATACAATAGCTTCCTCAAACGTAAACTGAAAATTACTTCTAAATTCAATGACATTTTTTACTCATCTTCATAATGGGAAACCCACTTATTCCTATTCTGGCAGAGATTTTCATGGACGATTTGGAGAGAAAAATACACAATAACTTACTGGTAAGAAATTTTGTATATTGGTATAGATATGTGGATGATATCCTGCATGGTATTTCCACAGGAATGAAAAGAAGGTTGACTAAGTTTTTGAATTACATCAATTCTCTTCACCCTTCTATCACATTCACAATAGAGATGAAAAAGGACGACTCTATAATTTTTTGAACTTGACCATAACCAAAGTTACCAACAAATATGATTTTTCAATTTATCGTAAACCAGCACAAACCAGGCTTTGTTTATTTTTCAGATAGTGTAAGGTTGAATACCTCAAAAACAGCAAGAAACAAAGACTCCTCCAAAATATATATCTTTCGAATAGATTTTACGTTTTGAATATCGATCATTGTACAGTACAAATATTTGCAGAGGATATGCAGCTTTATGTCAGTTTTCCTACTGAAGATTTGGAAATCACTGAAAGTATTATAAACAAAAATCTGAATAAAATAAAGAACTATTTAATGATCACAATTTGATGCTCAGTTCTGATGAAACGAAACTTGGGTTTTGATGATGTAACACTTCAAGCTAGTAACACCGCTAGATTTAAACTTCCCTCAGAACAAAACACAAGCACTACAAGAAAATCCTTAGAGCGCTCTAAGAGCGGTGCCTCTGCGAAAGTAGCAATCTATTTGGAAAACCGTTCTCAGGAAGTTTATTCCACATAAATGTGTTCTCCAAATGAAAGACTTCTTAAACAGTGTTCGAGGGGTACTGAGTTGAACTTCAAAGCGATTAGCAGCCACAGTCCGTCACGTATTCCTGGTATGTACAGCTCCTTGATGTGCTAAGTCATTTGAACACTTTTCGTGAACGTTGCTATGAAAAACAGACAAATCTCCAAGCTTTCTTCGATGTTCCGTACTACACACTGCTCAATAGTTTTGAGTAATCAATCATTGCCATTCATAATGTAACTTTCTTCCATTGTTCTCATTTTTATTGAGTTAGATTTTGACTGTGTTATTGAAAGAACTCATTCAGTGCAGCCATGTATCAATCTAGTTCTAGTTGTGTATTCAATTGTTCTTTCAAGAGTATTGAGTCCTGTGTTGGTTGAATAGCTGGTAGCTAGGCTTCTTCAACAGTTTTTTGTATTTCGTATATTCGTTTGTAGTTGAAGCAATAAAGATGCTTTTTATTATTTGACCAAAATGGTAATGCCGGTTGGGCTCTGATCCTAACCGACACATTGGGAGAGCGCGTGGGCATTATCAATCAATGATTTTTACCCACACCGTCAGATAAATCATTATTATTATTACTTTCATTTCCTTGAGGTTGCACTGATCAGGCCCTGTCCCCGAAGCCTTGATACAGTCGGGAGGGTGCGTCAGTATTAATGACCACTCTTCACACCAGACGATGTTTGATTTTTTTAAAATATACCAGATATACTAGATAAAATATACCAAATATACCATGTACCAGAGGCACTGAAGCTGATACTGAAATATTGATATTCAATGATATTTCAAACACTCTACATTAAAATTATACCCAATTCCTACAAAAACTCACACCCAGATCACTTTCATGGTAGGCCATTACAGACCCGTTGAATATTCATGAAATTCAAACCTGTAGACAGAGTTTGAGAGTTGAAATCGATGTATCGATTGCAATTTGTTCAGCGCAGCGCTTGATACCCTACATTTCTAATCTTATTCGGAGCATTCATCGACGTTTGTTAATTCTGTATTTTCTCTATTCTTCTGCCGGAACACACCTTAATAAGACGTACTAATGGACTTTGAAAATGTTGTAGTGGTTAATGATAATATACCTAAAGTATTGACAAATACAATCACATAAATGAATCGTGAATATAAAATCAGGAACTTTTGATTTTCTGGGAAAATGATTAGTTGGCCCCTGGGAGACTGTATCAAACTAATCGACTGAAAAAATTGAAAGTAGGTCTTTTGGTAGGTCAAAATCACTAATTTCCTTTCTGATATTCAAATTTCTGCAATTGCTAAAAAACGGTATCCATTCAGAATTATTTTATAATGTAGCTATTCCAAAAATCAAAATTCAACTGGTAGCAATTTTTATTTTCGACAGTTCCTATGACCAGATCCAGAGAAGATTTGGCTGATATTTCTCTTCTGTGTGGTTTCTCAAAAGTGACTTTTTTTCATCACAATATAATGCACTACTTCCCTGCATTACTCACCTGTATATTTTCAATTGACAGAAGATTAGCCATATGAAATAAATAGCTTACTATATGTCTCGGGGGTACAGGGTACAAGGGTTGTACTAATATTCAAGCAGAAAAAAGTGGATATGAAAATAACTCATAAACAAATGTATACTCCCCTACGTTCAATTTTCATTTCACGTGGTTGACCAGAGGTAAAATGTTTTGGTCATCGTTCATAGATATTTAGTATTATTCGAAAGATTTCAGGGTGAATTCAAAGTTATGTTTTGTAGCCATTCCTAATACTATCCATAATAATCATACAATTTTCACAATATAAATTTTTTCATAAAATACATTTCCTTTTAAGACTCGTTTCGCTACACGTTAGCTTCATCAGTTGGACTTATTGGTCCTTACGAGTATTCCTAGTGACCGTGTTTATATCTAAGGAATGAATTGTACATCATCAATATACAATGATATAAATACTGTCTGTACGTGTACCTTTGTACATGTTGAAAAATTATTCTAATTTCAACGTGCCGTTCATACAAAAATTTTAATTGGAATAGAATGCTCAACTTTATTTCGTTAATGGATAAATGAATGAAAAATAAACTTCCATAGATAAATGAAACAAAATGAATAAATGAATGGATGAAACAAAATAAACAAATGAATGANGTATTTTTGCAACTGGACTGCAAGAATTGGAAACGGTATTTTGAAATGAATTATTATTGATAATCATACATAGTAAAAACTACTTTATTTTGTTCGATAATAAACGTTATATTGCATTCTCTATATAGATATGTTTTCAAATTGAAAAATCTCTTCTACATTTCCTTTGCCGGCAAATTTGGTAATTCTTCAGAACTTCAATTTTTTTTATTTTGATGAACTTATTGTCATTATTCATTCAATTTTCATTTCATTATACATCGAAGTGTACTTTTACTTACGTTTGCGAATCACGAAAGTTCAATGGAGTATGGTTTGAAATAGCTCCTGATAAAAAATGAGTTATAACCCGTCAACATTACCTCAAAACTAGTTATGTTCTCTGAAAGAACAGATTTACGGTATAACTTCAAATGAACGATTTTTTAAAATTTTTATAGTCATAGGTATGGGATTAAATCAGGTATACATAGGAACGCCATACAACGTGATATATGAAAGGGTACTGAAATATTATCATCGTTGAATATTACTGGGGAAAAAACTTCAGTAATATTCATTACTACACCAAAGGTTCCAAACAGTGCATCAAAAATCATCATCGTTAATGGTGTACTTTTCGAAGTTCGGATTGGACGCACTCGTCTTCAATTCCTCATCAGCACCTTTTGAACCTTTGAAGCTGAAAAAGGCAGTTCTGCTCTTGTCACGATGGCAATTCGTTAAAACATACATACGGTAAGATGGTTCAATACCAGCCATACGAATTTCATTTAAATTGAAAAAAATATGTCTCGGGGGTACAGGGTACAAGGGTTGTACTAATATTCAAGCAGAAAAAAGTGGATATGAAAATAACTCATAAACAAATGTATACTCCCCTACGTTCAATTTTCATTTCACGTGGTTGACCAGAGGTAAAATGTTTTGGTCATCGTTCATAGATATTTAGTATTATTCGAAAGATTTCAGGGTGAATTCAAAGTTATGTTTTGTAGCCATTCCTAATACTATCCATAATAATCATACAATTTTCACAATATAAATTTTTTCATAAAATACATTTCCTTTTAAGACTCGTTTCGCTACACGTTAGCTTCATCAGTTGGACTTATTGGTCCTTACGAGTATTCCTAGTGACCGTGTTTATATCTAAGGAATGAATTGTACATCATCAATATACAATGATATAAATACTGTCTGTACGTGTACCTTTGTACATGTTGAAAAATTATTCTAATTTCAACGTGCCGTTCATACAAAAATTTTAATTGGAATAGAATGCTCAACTTTATTTCGTTAATGGATAAATGAATGAAAAATAAACTTCCATAGATAAATGAAACAAAATGAATAAATGAATGGATGAAACAAAATAAACAAATGAATGAAACAAAATAAATAAATAAATGAATAAATAATTTTTGAAAAATATACAGAAAAAATTGATTATGATACCCACTCGACCGATATTAATTTAACGGTGGAAAAATGGTTTCGAAAAATCAAAAGTTCACTTGCCAATTTCAGTATACGATACTTAAAAACTACTTCAATTCATTTCATCACGGTTCTTTGTTTTTATCTCAAATCGTTCAGTTTTTCGATATTATATTTCGTTTTTCATTACTAATCGGTATTTCTAAAACTATTTTTCTATCTTATTAGGTAAATAAACCTCCATTTGGTACCTACTAGGAGCTGACACTTTTCTGATACACTGCTCGTGGTATCCATAGAACTTTTCAAATGGTATTGATGAAAATGCATTTTGATTTAATGTGCATTCTATTGGGGCAATATATCTGATTTCATTTATTTTTGTGACTTCAGAACCAGTTTCAGAAATTCTCGGTTTCGAGCAGCAATATGTACTAGGTTAGAAATTATATTTGAATTAAGTATTAATAAAAATTATTGAATGATTACGGGTATTGGGAAAACAGTACTGGAATAGCATATTTATATAAACACCTCGTGATCTAAGTCAATGAATATATTCATTTTCACGAAGGACTGAGAAACTGCAAGCATCAGCGGTTGAGAAAATATTTATTCATTTATTTATTCATTTTTATTTTCCCTTCCCTTTAATAATTGCCCTGGCTTACATTTCTCTTGTTCCATGTTCTCATATCCAGATGTTGAGGCTTGATTCCATCCCACTGAATTCCCAACTACCACGTTAAAATAACCTTCTTCTGTGTTGATAATTTCACCTGAAATCAAAATCTACGTTTAATATATTGTATTAATATCCTATCATCCTGAAAGACAAGTTCTGAAATCATTGATTGATTTTTTTCGAAAATTTTTGGAATGATTCTGCATTAAGTTTTAGATTCATATAGAAATTTTCTGTCTTCTAGTTTTTCGTTGGTCATTTTCATTTTCAATTTGACCCATGAGAGATATGAGAAATATCTCCTTTGATTTAACGAACAGTGCACCTACTATTTGTATAGTTATCAGTCCTAATATTGATGATGAAAATAATCTTGTGTTTGATCTAAATATTTTTATTCATTTCATTTAATCTCATTATGTCATTACATCTTGTAACCTTCACAAATATCCGATTCGAACAGAAATCAAAGTAACTCTGAAAATAAATGAAAATGTAGTGTGAAAATTTCAATTACCATCATGGATAAATGAAAATTGAATTACACTATATAAATTCCATAACAAATGTTTGAAGCACAACCTGAAGGGAAAAAAATGATTTTTGAGTAATTCGATGTTCATATGAGAATATTTGTTTCGAAAGGATTTTTCCTTCCAGTTTGTATCTGAAAAATACTTTTGTTCGTGATCTGTAAAATTGTACAAAAATTTTACTTTTATTTTGAAGCTAATTTCTCTCTTTCTTCCTCAGAAAGTTTTTCACATTTTTGTTGAAGATGAGGAAGTTGAAATCCAAAATGTTTTTTGAGACTAATCTCTCCTAATGAATGTTCCCTTTTTCAAATTAAACGAACTTCATTTGACTGGGATTGAATTGCTCTCACGAACCGTCATCGTGACAAGGGCATAATTGTTTTTTGGGAGACATAAAGTCGTAATCTTGAGTGTGAAATACGTGTTTTTGTCTTTACAGGCTGAGAAAGTTACTGTTGAAGAGTTAAAGAAACCAGAAACTTCAAGAAGTACATCATTAAGAATGATAGTGTTCCATGAGAGTGAAATTTTATATCAGTATCCTTTCATAATTACTTTGTATAGCGGTACTGTTTTAATTTCATAATCAATGTTTGGAGTGGAAACTAAATAGGAAGAAGTAATTTTTCTGTTACTCAATGTTCACGCTTCATGTGAAAGTAGTTGTTTCGAAAGGTTTCTTATTCCAGTTTGTATCTGGAATAAGGAACCTTATTGTTTGTATCTGAAAAAAAAATCTTATGCGTTATCTACACAAAGAGATTTTTTAAGTTGTTTTTTTTCTTCCGTTTTTAGAAAATTTCCAGCGTTTTCTCATTTGAAGATGGAGATATAGAAAGTTTGGGTTCTAGTCTGTCATTATTTCTGAGAACTGAAAGGAATGCATTCCCCAGTCCTTCATGGCGTTTCAGATAGTGTTAGCATCTTCATTACGCTATCTGACTGGGTATTCTTCAGAAATTGGTGAAAATTAAATTTGTTTGTAGAATATACGCCAGAATTCTGGACAATATCAATATCAGATGCATAATTAATGAATTCGAAATTATGTTGATGAAATATGTTCCACAAACCAAAAGCTGAAACAGTTGTGAACATATTCAGTAAAGTTTTATGTTCAAGTTCAAAGATTACTTGATATATTTTTCCATTTAACAAATGAGAGAGTGCTTTATAGCTTGTCAGATTTGTGTTAACATTTTCAAATATCTTATCATTATACTTTACGAAATGTGGAAGTGACTTGTTCTTTAATAAAGACAAAAACTCAGCTTACATCGTCAATTTGAGAAACTACATTTGTGAACAAACAAATTTAGATCCATGTGCTGCATTGCTGAAAGTATTTTAATCTTCAAAAATAGAAAGTATTGAACATTTCATTTTAGTTTGACATACCATTCGCGTGGCTACTTCAGTGATATAAGTCATATCTTTGTTTCAAGACGAATAATGAATAGGAGATACAGACATACAGACCTGCAAGTCTAAGAGCCGACATCCTCTGGAACTCCGGTTCTTGAAGCCACTTCCACATCCTCCTAAACGTCTCTCGACCCGATTTCAACTTCGACCAAGGTTTCGGATTCCGTAGAAGGTCTGAAAGAGTACCTTGAGATCGACACAACACCCGTTGGGCAAATATAGCCTGGGGTATGCTGTACCTCTTCAGCTCAGCACTTATCCTCTGGGCTAGTTCTTTGGTGTTGATTTCTTCGACATCGGCGGCGATGGCAGGAACGTTTAGAGAACTGGGGCTGGAATTCTTTGTCGATATTTGCATCGTCTGCTGCTGCTGTTGCTGCTGGTGCTGCGACACCACAGGCGCTGCTTGGAGGGTAACGACGGGAGGCGAAGGGGAACAGTCTCTTTGAGGCGGTGCGATTTGCACTAAGGTCGGTGGGTGATTCTGAAGACCAAGTCCGTTTAAATTGGTTGAACTAAAACTGGTAACGAGTGTGCCATCAGGAGAGTTTAGGGATGCGGATGGTGGACTGAGTTGGGGACTGTGTAACCGGGGCACCATGTCTCTTTGATTGCCATATGGCGAGTCATAACTGGGGGGAGACATACTTTTCTGGGGCGACGTTAAACCGTTTTGACTATACGTACTCTGCGGACTTATAGGGCTTGACTGCTGCTGCATTCCCATTCCTGGAGAGGAGTAGTTGTGCGGAGGAGTCATTCCCATGTTGGTCATGGTATAAGGGGTGCTAGCACTGACACCTACTCCAAGTCCCAGGTTGATTCCACCTATGCTGTTGTTCTGCATGACCGTGAAGGAACCAGTCACGTTGCTTGCGTGTCCGTAAGCAAACTTGTCTGACATGGTTGATATGGGTGGTAAGGGTTGCAGCGGAGTCAGGGTGGCATAAGAAGAACTCGGGCTGTAGCCTGGAGGAGACATTCTGCCGTTTACCGAAGTCAGAGTTTGGTAGGTAGGTTCAGGATTCAAGGTGCGGTAGTCATTGTTATCTATCATGTTTGCCACAGTCACCGAGTTGGGTGATAATTTTCCGGGACTGAGTAGCTCCGAGTCCCTTGACTCTTCTTGGGGTTGTACAATGACGGATAATGGGCCATCAGCCTCTTCTTGTTTAACGAGACGCCTTTCAACAACAGCGCGTGATACGAGCCTCATACGGACGACCTGAGTCTCCATGCCACCGGCATGCATCAACGCGTGCGCACTGCTGTCTGGAGAATCGATCGTTTGCTCACCTAGTGCCTGCTGCTGCTGTTCGATCATTTTTCCAATATTTTCCATCATGACGAACTCTGTGCAGAGTCGTCAGAATCCGGCAGAGGAGTTAGGGCACTCATAACGGTCGACTCTGTTCAGACAGTAACGCGAACCACTGACACCAACACTCAAGATACCCCGAACTGGAAACCGATCCGGAAAATACTGGAAATGTCACTGTGTTTACGACGGCGTCGACCGACGTCGCAGCGGCCGAAAACCCAAAACGAGAACATCCCCGTGGACGAGCACAATCATTGTCGTCTCGAACTAGAGGAGTCGCGTGTTCATTTCGATTGACAACCCCGTGGTTGACCCGACTTTGTCATCGGCCTCAAATTTCGATTTGTATTCTTGTGAAATTCTAACCCGCCAGCCGGTCGATACTGAATTGAATGGGGGAACGCACGACGCCAGGTGGTTCTGCGCGCGTCCCTGTGAACCCTCGTGCTGCGCTTGTATGCCGTCGCGCTTCTTGCTCCCTCTACCCCAACTTGGTCATGTTCTCCCCGCCCCTGTCCTGTAGTGGTGCGTTAGCTTATAACGGTAGGTACACCAATCTGAGACGGAAATTTCTTTTTCGCATGGGGTGATTTACTGTCGCCGTTGGCATCATCGTTTCATCAAGACTCACTGCTCATACCACGGTCTTACTGTTTGAATTTCTACGGCGTGTGCGAAATTTGACGGGTAACTCCTGTATCGCGAGTCTTCCATAGTGCGTTCTATTGAAAACACGTTTCCGTTCAGTTAGGAAAGGAATCAGTTCATTTTTAAGTAAATAATATATTTGGAAATAAATTAAAACATGAAAACGAACATACTTATAACATGAAACTAATTGGTGAAATATGACAACAAAAATGCATGATAGTTGATTAATATCAGTGATCACAATAAAAACAAATGAAAATAACATAACACTTGAACCAAGTGAAGACAGAATTTCTTTCGAAAATGAATTCTATTAAAATGGAATACAAAATAAAAGTTAATCATTATCAATACTTTGGAAATAAATAAAAAAAATTGTAAGAATAAAATATGCGATGTCAAATAATGTGAATATGTATTATCAAAATCAATTGGGTAATTTTACATCATTTGAATATTTATGTATCGTATTCGTACTCCGAAATGGAGGAACTACAATGTTACGAAAATTTTAGGATCGAATCAGTTTGGTATTAGAAAAGGATTTTCGAACAAGATGACCTCTGTCGTCTACCCATGGATATTTATGATTCTTCAGATGAAAAAATAATTACAGCCTGTATATTTCTCGATATACGTATTACTTTCATTACAGTGTGAAATATATCATATGAAAATATGATTTAGGTTCTCGTTACTGAAGAGCTATCCAAATAAAAGGACTCGGATAGTCAAAATGAAGTATTTCATTACGATATAACTCAAGGTACTGTCTTGGGACCCTTTTAATTTATATTTCAATGATATGTTTGAGTCTTATGAAGAGAAAGTTGAGTTTTCGCTGGAGTTGATAATGTTATTTCATATACTTCACTTAATCGGGATTTGTTGTAGAAAAAATGAAAATATAGTTCATAATTAACAAAAGTTGCTGCGAAAATAGGGAATATATTTTCAATCTAAGGGAGATTATTTCAATGAGAGAATTATGATTGTCAAGTATTTATTACCACCTAAAATGGAATAAATAAATTGAATGAATTCTGACAGTTATTGACGGCCATTTTATCAAAGTACAATTTACTTAGGTTCTTCAAACTGGAAGATGTTTATCATTTTATGTTATGTTTGTTATGATTTGCGATCAACCAAGTGATTTTTTCAAATTAATTTAATTTCATCTCGACTTTTTTTTAAATTTTTATTTTTTCTGAGATGGGTTTTTCCTACGGCGATACTTTTAGGATTTCCGTATTCAGTTACAAAGCGCGGTTTTGTTTTTCTTCGAAAATATTCAGAATATTGCGCGTGATTTATTGAAAAAAACATTTTTTTTATTATTAATAGATCTAAACGGTTAAACAGATTACAAATATTTGGAAACAGATGATGATGTTGTTATCAACTCATTTTCGAATATAGTACTTGCGATATTAACCTTAGAAAGTGAAATAATATAACCATTTTTCAATCTTACCCTGTAAGGTAAATGAAAACTCACCAAACAAAAAATGACATATTGAATGGTAGTACTGAAATCTCCGTCATATGATGAATCTGATACAATATACTGCTCTCATACATTAGAACTCCTCTCAAGAGAGAATAGTGTAGCATTTCTGCAAGGTAGCATGTTTAAATGGCCTGCAAGATCATCTGATCTCGTTCACCAACTTTTGATGTGCTACCAGAAAAATATAGGTCGTTTAACAAATTTGAATGATGTTACAGAAATTGATGTGTGTACATTCCAAAACATCTTGAATGTGAAAAATATGTGTTTTGTATTTGTATCTGAAAGTAACTTCTATGTACATATCTTTATAAAGAGGTAATTCTGATTTCAATTGATTTCTTTCTTCCTTTGAAAGTTTTTCACATTTTTTTTATAGAGATGGAAAAGTGAAATCGAAAAAGCTTTTTTCTCAAAAACTCACCCCTCCCAAATATATACCTATTTCAATTCGGAATTCCCTTGTAAAGAAAAGGGAATTCCGAATTGAAGGGAAAAGGGAAAAAAAGAATCATATTCTAACACAAAGATTTTTTTTACAAAAAGAAAAGAAATAGTGATTTCGAATATTTTTGATAATACTATTTCGATTGGTTTCAAGATATAAATCACTGACCAACTGATGGTCCTATGACCTTTGTTTCACTCCAGATAACGTCGGAATCGAAATATCGATGTACACACTATGTTGTGTCAAGGACGAAAGCGCATTTGATATTGATTGAATTCCCTACAGAGTGGAAAACTTGACGTCTCTCCAAAAGCACAGTTCACGCCGTAGAACTTGAATGAGAACTTCTGAAAACGAATCATAAGAAAGTAAGAAATTGTTAACAGAAAACTGGAATAGAACTCGTTCTGGCGAAGATTCAATGAATTATTGGTTAAAAGTGGTTCAAGTTGTTGACGAAAAAAATTAAACGAAATATATTTTCTGAAAACTGGAAAACAACTCATTTTATATTCGTCGCACAGTACAACCCATGAAGTTTGAAATTATTTTAATAGTTCAGGCAAGGAGATTTCCCGAAGTTACTGAAAAGGGTTCATGAGTTTTTTTTGTTGAAGAAAGTACATCTGCTGAATAAAATCTCAAAAATACTTAATTAACACGAAATACACATATTTATGAATCAATCGCAATAACCGTCGCGATCAAACTTCTCGTGATTTTGCAAAGATTTTAGATTATTGTTAGTGTTTTTGTTATTGTAATAGCAACATTATATAGTTACACTTCAGAAAATATAACAAAATAGCTTAGTTTCCGTCTTGATCATTATTTGCTATGAAAAAAGCATATCAAAGTCATCTTATTTGCGACCTGCAACTACCTATACCTTCCTTTACAGGTGTTGATTGGAACATTTCAAAAACTGTATTTGATGTTACTTCAATGTTACATCTTTCATATGATTCTATCTATTGTAGAGTATTACCGAACGTAAAATCAGTATTTATTCCACAAAAAAGTGATATGGATTATATCATTCCCAAATGAGTCAGTTCCTTTCATTAACCATTTTACACAGGAGCTGTAAACATTTAGAAGCTACAGTATATCAAAACTCAAACATGCATTAAGGAAGATTTCGTATCTTAAAACAAGTAGGACTTTATTGAGATTTCTACCGAACAGCTTACAAAACCACAACACGTGTTTCACTATACAAAAGCTTCCTCAGGCGTTACATACATTAATCAAATTCTACATAATTAATGTTTTATATAATATAACAATTTGAATCCTATGATACTCTATCTACCTAATTGCTGATAATTTCACTTGAATTTAGGTATGAACTAATTGAAATTTTGAACACTAGGATTGGAATTTTTAACACTCAATGGGCATGTAATGTAGTGGACCAAATTCCATTTGGTCCATTACATTACAAAAGATTGATTTTCAGAATATTATCTTCCAAATGTAATACTCTATAGTCGTGGTTCAACTCATGGCCCTCTGCTAAAAAATGGTGCGTTCGCAATAGTGAAATTGGTTTTCACATTTGAAAAACTACTCGTATGTTTTTATATTCTTTGGGAAAAGGTTCTCCTCGTTTGACCAATATAAGGTTTTGGGCAAGAACAGATTAGTGATAAAATAAGTGATAGAGTATAGTCAAGTACGGTGAACCGCAAGGAACAGTTCTTGGAACTATGTGTTTAATATTTATGTTAATTCGCTATTTGAATTACTAATACCCGTTGAGTTTTGCTGCTGATACTAAATATCTTTCAAAAATACAAACTGGATAACTTCAGACAAAAAATTGAGAATGCTTTTTCCGTTGAAATGGACTTCTTCAATAGCAACCTACTCACAGTTCAACTTGAGAAAACTGTTTTTGTAGCCTTCGCCAGATACAAGTACAACCTGCCGGATTACTCGATCTTTGACACAATCGAAATTGATACAACTGTACAGTTGAAGCATTCCCTATACAGTGAAATATCTAGGTATCATCTTCGACTGTAATATAGACTGCAAGGCGCATATAAGCAATCTCAAAACTTCGTTACTTGGTCTTTAAATTAAAATATCTTGAAAATATTATTGGTTTACACCATCTCAAAACAATTTATTTTTCTCAGTATTAACTGTATTATCAGTCTCAAGCACAAGCTCAGTCTTTGTGAGTTTCTTCATTTATTTGCCACCATGCTGTTAACTTCTTTTTTTGTGATTTATACAATGTTCTTTCATGTATTGCCTGTGGCTTTTACGCAAGTGGAAAAAGGTGCCTAATCTATATCAGGTGAAATGAATACTAGAAACAAACAAGAAATAATGGCTATTGTCATGGAATCTATCAAAGCCTGTCAAATAATTCATCAGTCGACTAGTAGAAAAGATAGCTGAGAGAATAAAAAAAATGAAAAGGAGGTAAAAACTCCTAAAGAAAGGATTAATAAATTAGAACAGAAAGTAGATAGTTTTTAGCAAAAAAATGGATAATATTTGTCAACGAACAAAAGTAAACAATATATGTGTATACGGGGTGGCTGAAGAAAATTATGAAAATCTGCTGAATAAGGTACTGGGCATAATAAAATCCAAATCGAATATGAAACTGGACACTAACGATGTTCAAAATACATACAGGATTGGAACACGTCATGAAAAACAAGACCTTAAATAATAAAATTGTCAAAACCTCAGTTGAAGTTTGAAATTTTCGAACAAGGTGGAACATTTAGAGGTACGAACATATGTTTCAAAGAAGATTTAACTAACTGCAGAAGAGCTTATTCAATTGCCTATCAGTGCCAGTAAAATAGAGTAGGATATCTCTACGTATCTGTACCAGTACAGGAAACTGTCAGTTAATATGGATTGCATTTTGTTATCCACGGAAATTTGAGACAGCAAAGGACGCAACGGATTATCCATTAGTAGTCATTCACTGCATGAATGAAATTTTTCTTCAAACTGAAAATAATTTCAATATAGAGAAATAGTAAATAAATCTAGAATTTACTATTTTATCAGTGAGTTTGATTCACTTTCACTGACTCCATGTAATTTTTTGGACTATAAATCGATGGGTAGCCGGGCGATTCGACGTGGGTGCTTTGTTATCTCAGTCAAATGTCCGATGTGTGAGTCGATGGTTTAAGCCCCATGCTGAACGCTTAATTTTCACTTGCCATCGTCCAATCCGTGCTAGGAATCACACATTAAAAGGTAAAATCTCGTTAGTCCTTAGCTCGCACAAGTTTCGACTTCTGTCGTTCCTAGGCATGTGATAACTGGTTAACGGAAAAAATCATATCTTAAACAAACATATCTTAAACATAACATTTCATTTTATTGTTATTTCAATTCAGGTTTTTTTTGCTTAATATAATTGTTATTTTCAGTTATTCTTTTTAATTTCATTGATTATTTCAGAGATTTCAAATCATTTTATATCATAATAGACAATGGAAGTCCGAACTAATGGAACTCACCATGGAACATTGTCAACCACCTTTAAACAAACGTTCTTTTAACATCTTTACAATGTCAGCTTACTCACGCAACTTCACTTTTTGAGCATTCAACACGATTTTGTAGATTTTTTTTATGTTTTCTGGTGTTACTGCCACATTTGGACCTCCACTCTCATTCGCATTGTAAACCTTTTTCCGGTGAATGAATTCATTATTATTATTATCTGCCTGTCTGTTTAAAATCTGTTTTTCCGTAAATCAGCTGTCGCACCCGTATGAACGACAACTCCGAGAAGTTGAGAAACTAGTGCAAGCTAAGGACTAACGAGGTCATACCTTTTAACGTGTGATTCCTAACACGGTTGCAGAATCATCCCAGCTTCAACCAGATAAATTCTCTCGAGAAAAATATCTGGTAGTGTCTAATGATGGTTATTATCTTGCCTTGAAGTTGAATAGACGTGTCTTTTCACATTGTCAAGACAAATTTTCTAGAATGGTGTCTGCAAGTAAAAATGAAAGATTTGTAGTCATATCTAGATCAAATTATGTATATTTTGTGTTGTTTATAATTGAAGGGTCCAGGGGAAATTCGGCATCAGTCCATTTTCATGCAAAAGTGAGCGTACAGTTTATTTTCATGGAGTATTCTAGTACCTATCAGATGATGAAATCGTTAAATGGTAAGAGTAGTGTAGGTCCTCAAAACAACAGAAAAAAGATTGCCTATACCTGAGAAGAGTGGCATTAGTCCGCGACCGTATATGGAAAAACGGCATCAGTCCTTGCCGGCAGGATAAGTACGCGCCGTCAAGTTGCGTCGCACCGTACATGAATGTTTGTTATTGCATCAGCCATTAGTTTATTCATGTGTATTTCGTAGCCACGTGCATGTGTTGTTGTATTATAGAAAGATACATTTTGCTAATAGTATAAGCTACACCAGTTGAATTAATGTTATAGTGTTATACAGCAAGTACATGCAATGAATAGTAGTCGAGTGAAAATGAGGCCGGCCCATCAAACCGAGAAACGACGAAACGGAAAAAACAGGTAGAAGCCGAGGTGTTATGAAAACTTAGCGTGCCACTACACATAAATTGGGTTCTTGTGAACGTTTTCGCTGTTTCACTGTTGTTCCAGAACCTGAGCGCCATAGAATCCTTCGAGAATTCAACAAATTAGGTGACACTAACAAACAAAACTAGTACCTCAGTGCCCTAATCACACTTCTTCCTGTCATGCGTAGGCGTCCTCGGAAAAATGAAGCAGAATCAAGGCTTAATAATGCCTCATTCAGCTATCGTGTTCGACTGATTTGAGGATGGAGTTACTCGTGATGTTCCAGTTTGTATTAATACTTTTTTGTCTTCACATGGAATCACAGGTCGTCGAGATAGATACGTCAGGGAGTCTTAGCTGTTAACTGGAAATCACCCATCGACATGCGTGGAAAACACAATACACGACCTAACACACTTTCAGAAGATACAAAACAGGAAGTGATCGAGTTTATTAAGAGTCTTAAAGGGCGCAAATCACATTATTCCTTGACAGACTCGAAAAAAATGTATCTGTCCGAAGACCTGAATATCGTCAAATTGCACAAAATGTATTCTGATCGTAACGCTGATAATAACCTTTCCTACGAAAGTTTCCGAGGAATTTTTGAACGTAACTTCAATATTTCATTTGGGTATCCACGCAAAGACACGTGCAGCACGTGTGATTCCTTTAAAGCCGACATATCTTCACTTACTCTAACATTGAATTCCATCTCGGATGATAACACCAGGAAAATGGCAAGCAATGATTTGGAAAAAAATGCGTGAAAAAGAGCTACATCTTAGAAAAAGTGAGCAAAGAGAAATCACCGCAAAAAACTTACCATACCCAAACATTACCACCAATGATGTTTACTATAAACGTCAACTGACTTTCGTTAGTTTCAACGTTTATATTCTGTCAAATTCAAGATCTGTATTTCACACCTATGTTGAAAATGTTGCTAAGAAATGAGCTGACGACGTTTGTTCTATGCTGTTTCACTTCTTTTATAATATTCTGTCCATGGAAGTGAAAGAACTGGCAATTTTTTGTGATTCCTGCGCAGGATAAAATAAAAACTTCAGTGTAATTCGGTTTCTGCATTACTTGATCACTAAAAAAAATACCGTTTGATACTGTGAAAGTGATATTTCCGATCAGGGGGCATTCATACCTTAAATGTGATCGAGACATGAGCCTCGATACATTGAGTCGACCTCGTAAATCAAAAAGCATACACTGAGGTACCAGATGACTGGAGAGAAGAATTAGGAAATTGCCGGGTGAAACCTACACCATTCGAAGTGATTGACTGTGGCAAAAATTTTGTGATTCAAAATTGGAGTTCATTTTAATCGCCCCTTCCCGACTCGGCCTATCAGGATGCTGAAATTTTGTAATGAGAATCCTCGCTTGGTGTTCCATAAAACCACATATTGTGGTCTTTATGCTAGTTCTAAATATGACCGAAAACCACTTACGAAGAACCAAAGACTGAACAAGAATCAGAGAAATGAAGAGAAAGAGTTGAAAAAACTTTATCAGTGCCCAATCTCCGTGAAAAAACTCAAATGGAAGGATTTGCAAAATCTGACTGGATTCCTTTAGAGATCAGAAGCCAGAGTGTTTTATCAACAATTAACATTTGCCGAACAACCTGAAGAGAGCGATGACGAATTTGTGGATGACCCACCAATAGACACCTGGTACAGGGAAAAAGTGGCATGTGTCCATGCCTAAATATTATTTTTTTAATGTTACGTCATTAGTTCTGAATAAATGTTGATTTTGTTCATATTCTTGAATAAAAAACATGTTATTTACTAAAAAATGTTGTATGTGATTGATTTTCTTTCCATCCATTTAATTTCTTACAAGTAATTGAACGTATATTTTCAATTTTTTGAAATCCGAATTGACTATTGTCGTTTTTTCCCCTGTACCCTTCAATTTACAAGTGCCACTTTTACAAGTTTTTGTCCGTTCACGTCAGTATTAGCAGCTCAAAAATTTCGCTAGAGGTATTATTCATTTGTTGAAAATGTATTCTAGTCACATGAACCAAAAACCCCATAGAAATTTTCACCAAAAGTAAAAAAAAATTATGAACTGCTGAAGAAGTTAACATAATATCCTTTATATGTGGGATTATTCTGCGAGATATAAAACAGGAAATTTACAAATTGGCAGCGAAAATGTTATGGAATAGCCAATCTTATAGATTTTTGTATTAGAAATTCACATTAGTTAAATAGAAACACATTTTCATTCCACTGTGTCGAAAATAAAAATGAATATTCATAGTTTCTGGCTCCCCTTCGGCTCTCGAACCCCTACGTGAAGTTTAAAGTGAGATTATTTCCGAACAGATGGACGATGGTTCCATAAAATCGGACACGTGCTTGAGAAATACAAACATGTCGACGTTCCCCTAATCAACATACGTGTGATTAAAAAATATCTCGTCTGATGATTAAAACGCGTTTGAATGGTGATACTATTGGTAAAGAGGGAGTGTTTTGCTAGAATACGAAAATTCGTGTACTTAAATATACTGAGATTGCGTCAATTCGTTCACAATTGATATATACCGATTTCTGTCATTATGACGTGTCGAATAGTAAATGAATATTGTCAAATGGAAAAAGGGATATTAAACCGGACCTATTCAGAGAACAAACCGAAAAATAATGACTTTCATATTCCGCTTAGAAAACAGGAACAAAATAAAAATAATCTACCTAACCAACATACGATCGTACTCGTCTAGGTAGGTACAGCAGTTGTCTTTTTAGACCTAGTGGCACCGGGCCAACGAACTATCATATTATGTAACACAGCACCTGGCAGGGGTTGCAGTCGGGTTCTGCCTAACTAGGAAACACTGTTTGCTATATCAATACAAACAAATACAATACTTCCTCCATTTGAAGATGATAAAGGTTTTATCCAGCGGCGTGCGTGATGATGATCTTATATTCTTTGAATTTTACTATTATGTCATTTGATAAAATTTGACATTCTAATCAACATTCTTTAAATGCGAATAGGTATCTCCGTGACATAAGAAAATATATTGTTTTCATTTACCTATTTCATAAACACAGATACATCATCTCCTTGTAATGCTAACTTGGTTAGCAGAGTGTAGGAAAGATAAATTCCTACAGTTACTTTGAAAGTTCGTGAAAATTCTTCGATTTCATTTTATAGAAAACTACTGAGATTTTTCGTACAAAAATTTGTTTGTGAAATCTTTCGTTGATTTGAACAATCAGCTGTATCTGATTCGATCTTTTTGAGCTCCTATTTTGGTTTACATTATTTGGTTTACATTAAATATTCCACACTAAATATCGTCACTCTGAGAATTGTAGCGCATTTCATTAATTTTTGCTTCTATGATAGTTTTACGTCATGGGGTACGGGCATTTGATTTGGTACGATATTCTGGTTGGAGATTTTAGCTTGTAACCAATTGTATAATCAGGATATTGTTGTTTTAGTTCTGATATGGCACTTAGGGAAATTGTGATAATTAAGTATTCATTCCGCAATCATATTGTTAACATACATATATTAAAAAAATGAATAACAATATCTGGTATTTTTCTATTGAGAAATCTTATTATTATTGATACTACAAAAGTAAGCTATGAAAAGAGTATAAAATTTCCATTATATATTGGTGTAATATAAAAAATATGAATTAACTATATGAAACAAAAAATATTTTATTATACATTTCAATTCGTCTGCACAGAGGCTTGTACTGGAAAAGCTAAAAAGCAGAAAACCAGAGTTGAAACCCTGAAGCACATTGGAATCTAATATACAGTGCATTTCATTTGAAACGAGCCACCCTGAATAACTTTTGGTACAATGATTTTCAAGAAAAATAAAAAAAAACACGTCAACAATAGTATACAGGTGGACACATTTTGATATATTCATATTGGATGTTACTGCCCCTATCGCATATTACTGGAATTTTTTACCAACACCAAACCGTTATTTCAACCCCTCGACACGTGTTTCGATCAACAAATGATCATCTTCAAGAGGAAGATCAAAGGAGGTATCAACAGCAATCAGCATACTGAATACATTTTATACGATTCAAAGAGGACTCAAGATAGACCCTTGGAAGACACCATGATTATTTATGATTATAAAAGATAGCATTTACGATATTGAGGAAAATAGGAAAACAGTCTTCTTTGGTTGAATCATGATGATTCTAAGCCACCACGTGAAGAAGTAATATTTTTTCTTTCGTCAGTAGCGTCATCTTAGTTATTAGTGAGGGTTAGTAGAGTCGGAAAAAGAAATGGGTTTAGAAGTTTCTAAAGTAGGAAGGAATCATTCCCAAATTCAAAAAACAATACACTAGAAAATATTTTTCAATCTCTAATCATTCCAATAGTATGTTCATAATTACATTTTTCAAGTATCGAGACATTTTGCTGCTCTTTTGAATCTCTGTACCTCACATCTACTAATAATATAAAGTAGTTAGTTGAACATTCAATAATGATATAAAAATCGTTTCTCAGCTGAACTGCAGCCAGATACATATCTACTGATAATCATAAAAAAAGGTTAATCGTCAATTTCCATACCATTTGACGTTTGATAAATGAAATAGTGGTCCCAAGGAACTGTACCGCGTGGCTCTGGAATTATATATTGTTTATCATCTTCAGGACTGAGAGCAATCTTGTATTGGGCGATACAATGTACTTGATGTTTATCGGATCGAATCATATCCTCATATCCTTTCAATCATCTGAGCAATTCACATAATCATTGAACGTAATTTTATTCTTCACCACAGAAGATTTGACCCCCTTTGCCTTTTTGGTAACCGCCAAGCATGAGATAATTTGATTAATTTCATTCTCATCATAGCCATCATTTACCAACTGGTGCCGCTTTTTATTGATACCATCCTCCGTCACCAACAGCCTAGCTGTTTACAATTTCGAGCTGAGGCCTACGTAATCAGTCATCGGAACTGCGTTATTCTCATCTTTCATCATCCCGAGAACCTGTTTATTCACCAAAGGAACGTTGAACTGATTGTTGGAAGGATAATCCGAAGTATTAAGGCTTGGTAGCGTGAAGAACTGGGCAGGGTCCAGATTATGAGTCCTGAGGCAGCTTGCACGAAATTGTTCGAATACGGCAGCGAGGAGGAGGATATCCGTTTCCATATATAATCCACATATTGACCCAAACTCTGACAACTGAAACGCTTCCACATGCCTGCGATAGCGGTATGGTAAACGAGTAGTCAGGCGATCCGAACTGTCTTAAAGTGTGTATCTCTGAAAATATTCAGTGAAGTAATAATCACCTCAACTGCTAGTGCGTTTTAGAGTGAGAAGTTGTACCAAGATAAATACCTGCACTACAGTTTTTTATTCTGCAAAAAGTGCCTACCTCGCTGAAAAACGTATATTAACATATAAAAATGGGTTTAACCAGAGGAGACCTTGACCAAATAGCGTCAATAATCGAAACAAAAATCAAAAACCTAATCACCGAGGATTACTTGCAAAGTTTAGTTGACAAGGCTGTGCAAAAAATCGGTAACAAATATGAACAACTAATCTCTGGTCTGAAGAATGAAGTCTCCAATCTGACCAAAGAAAATAACAGTTTAAAAAATGGGATGGATAATTAAGAGCAAACCTCAAGAAACAAAAACTTGAGATTCTTTGGCATCCAGGAAAACCCAGGTGAAAACATAACCAATGTTGTTCTGGAAGTATTCAGCCAAACGAGGAAGGTCAAGAATGTATCTGAAAAAAGCATAAGTAAATGCCACCGGATACCCAACAAAAACTCCATTGTTGACAATCCTAAGCCAGCAGCTATTTTGGTTCAGTTTTTTGACAATGTTGATCGTGAAAAAGTTATTGGAAATAGAAAATTTTTGAAATCTTCTGGAATTTCAGTTCAGGAAGATTTAACCAGGATGAGGTTAGATATAATGAGGAGTGCAGTCAGTAAGTTTTCAAGAAAAGATGTATGGTGCCGCAACGGGAACATCTTCGTGAAATATGATAACAAAGTGCATCGAATCAACGAAGAAAGTGATATTCATCGCATTCAATAGGTACTGTTGAATATGTTACTTTTCAAATGATTTTGAGATTATTCATTTCATTTTCTATGTTCCTCATTCAAACTCATGGCAACATATTAGAAATTAATGCGTTTTTGTAAATTCCACATATATTCTCCACTGTTAATAATATATTGTTCACTCTATTATCATCTAGGCACACTGGCAGTTGTGCTTTACAATTTGGTTTTTTTTGTATCAAAATATTTCACAAAACATTGGATGTACAAAAATTTTTTTTTGCCCAACAATCTAAACTTCACCACTATGTTGATAATACTTTTGCCTTTAGGCAGACTCCAACCTGACTAGAGGAAGTTACCTCAACATTGGTCATATTATAAACAACTGAGAAACTACTACAAACGCTATCAAAGCTGAAAAAAAGCTTATCTTAATATCAAACTTAGAAATTGTACTCCGAAAGAAGTGACATGAACAAATATTTCATCGATTCAACTAAAAATATTACCACTGTTAGTAATGAGTTATTAGAGTATTACACAAATAATGTGAAAGATGGAATAACCTCAACCTTTTCATTCAATTTGGTTCCTGAAAAGAATGTTTATGATATAATGAAAAATATCAAATCACGAGCTTTTGGCAATGATGACTTGAATATCGTAGTAATTCAGTTATGCTGCCCCTTCATTTTACCTATTAAAACTCATATAATAAATCAGTCTAATGAAATGTTATTTTCCCAGAGCATGGAAATACTCTTACTGATGTAGATGACGACTTAATTGGGGCTATTGACAAAAGTAAAATGAGTGGGCTCATACTGCTCGACTATTCAAAAGCCTTCGACTTGATAAATCATGTTATGTTGTTGTCAATGCTACATTATTTCAGATTCAGTATTTCAGCTCATGCTCTTATGAGATCGTACTTTAGTGATAGATTACAAGTTGTCAAACTTAATAACGAGCTTTCTACACCGCTGGAAGTTATATCAGGTGTTCCTCAAGGAAGTATTTTAGGACCCCTACTGTTCACTGTTTATACCTCAACCTTCGTTGACGTACTCAAATTTTGTAAATATCATCTCTATGCGGACGATACGCAGATCTACTTCTCTTTTAGATACTCGGATTTGGTAGCTGCCACGGAGTCTATCAATCACGATTTGATTTCCTTGCACTAGGTATCTGTTGATCATGGACTGAAAATCAATCCTAACAAGTCGATGGCTCCACTTTTTGGAAATGATAATGCTTCAGATTTTATGTATGATAACGTTATATCCAAAATTGGAGACAAAAAAATACCTATTAAAACTTCTTGTAAAAATTTGGGACTACAGTTGATACAACACTTCGCTTCAAAGAACACATTACTAATAAATTGAGAATCGCATACGCTTCTCTGAAGCTAATTTTTCCTCAAAGACACTTCTTATCAAAAGACCTCAATGTTATGTGACACCTTGGTTCTTTCTCATTTTAATTATTGCGATGTTGTTTACAGTCCTTGCCTTAATCAAGTCTAAATTCGTCGTAAACAGAAAGTACAGAACTCATGTGTTCGTCTAAATTGTGGTATTACAAAAGTCAGTCGTATATCAATTACTGATAAACTTGAAGAGCTTAAATAGCTAAATATGCACAAAAGGCGACGTCATCATATAGCTTGCCAGTTTCATAATATATTTAAATCAAAGACTCCACCTTATCTACATGAAAAACTCTCTTATAGAACGGACATCCATAATTTGAATATTCGTGAACAAACCATTCTTACTGGAGACCGCATCATCACTGGGTGAGAAGCAGCGTTTGAAAGCCTGTTTTCGCAATATCAAAATTCTGAGGAGTCAACTCTAGGAGCTTTCAGCTCTAGGATTAGGTCTGGTGTTATTTCCAATCTAAAACATAAGATACCCTCAGCTATTATCGATGACTGCAAGGCACTCGTCAAACGGAGAATTCAGAATACTCTGAAGAAGTATGAAGATCTTGAACTTGGGTGTGAATATCAATAAATTCACACCGCAGCTGGAAATGTCATACACCGAATTACCACAACAAATAAAACGAAAACAGACTGTCGTTAATGACAAGAATGACGATGAGGCCTGCTTTGCGTGGGCGGTGACTTCAGCTCTATATCCTGTTGACTATAAGAATAACCCATATAGAATATCATCCTACCCTCATTATTCCAGCGTTCTGAAATTGGAGAGTGTACAGTGGCTCTCAAGCAGATTCCGAGATTTGAAAAACTAAATGATATTTCTATCAATGTTTACATCCTTAAAAAAATGTATAACGTTCAGTACCCTACCTACATATCTCACAATGGAAAAGAAAGATAGACATGTGAACTTACTGCTGATTCAAGACAGTTATGCAGAATGTGATACTTCACTATCAGTACGTAAGGATGAAGAACTTATCAAGGCTTTTATCGAAGCAGTTGGGTGGAGCACGTGGTCAATTGTACTTTTGTGATCGCTGCCTTCTATAGGGCATATCGTGAAGAGGATTGTATTCAGTGTTCGCTGATGAGATGGGTCAACTAGCTGGAGGTATGACTACAATGAGACTTCAGTGTAGTTTAGATTCATCGATTCTTTTCGCTTTATGAATTCATCTCATGATATGTTAGCCTCATACTTGACAGAATTTCCAAATGTTGGGTTTCAGTTTTCTGAGTTACCTGAAGACTCGGTTGGGTTACTTATGATCATATTCATTTCTTCGATGGATTTGATGAAGCTTGCTTGCCCCCTATTGATGCCTTCTACAACAAATTAGAAGATAAGCCCTGCTCTTGTAGACTATATCATCGAGCCCAGGATGTGTGGAAGAGTTTCATTTGTCAGACTTTGAATCAATATGTGGATTTATGTATGAAAACAGACATCCTCCTCTTCGCTGACGTATTCGAACAATTCCGTGCAAGCTGCCTCAGGAGTCATAATCTGGATCCGGCCCACTACTTTACCCTACCAGGCCTCACGTGGGATTTAATGCTGAAATACACCAAAGTCGAATTGGAATTACTCACCGATCCTGACATGTTTCTATTGAACGAGGGATTTGAGGTGGACTTGGTTTAAGTGGTGCGATACCAATATTGATGTCTCGTTATTACCCGATGAGAGCAGCGTGGGATATATGCTCAAAGTTGATCTAGAGTATCCTAAACATCTACATGATTCGCACAAAGATTTCCAATACTGCCCTGGAAATATAAATTCGAAAAGCGAAAAAGAGCTCACTAAATTAATGGCTACTGTCCATCACGAAGCAAAATATGTGATTCATTATCGCACTCTCAAACAGGTCATTGCTAATAGTCTTGTCATCACGAAAATTAATCGAGTACTTCAATTCAACCAATCATCATGGTTGAATTCCTTTATTGATTTACATACTGGGTTGCGGAAAAGAGCTACGAATGAGTTCGAGAAAAACCTTTTAGAACTAATGAACAAAGCATTATTCGGGAAAACGATGGAAAAGAATCAACATTAAACTCCTTACCAAATGGGCTGGTCGCTACGGAGCCGAGACCTATATTTCTAGACCAGATTTTGAAAATTGCATTATCCTCAACAAAAATTTGGTGACAGTCGAACTGAGGAAACTGCAAGTTTATCTAAATAAACCAATACAAACAGGATAGGAAATGTTATACTTGGCATAGACTACCATATTATAATATCATTTTCATTATAGCTATATACGCCATCGATTTGGAGATAATCGTGTAATTCTGTATACCGATACAGAGAGCCTGATTTATGAAATATGCAATCAGAATCCTTATGAAAACATACGTGTCAAGATTTACAGAAATTCTTCGATACTTCGGATTATCCTTTGAACATCAACATCACATACAAGCCAAACACGAAAATAACACAAAAAATAAATAGCTATGAAAAAGAAGAAGACAAAAACCAAAACGGGATATACAGTATACAATGCTTGGACTGCAACAAAATTCTATATTGACCAAACCAAGAAAAAACTGATCCAAAGGTATGATAAGCACAAAAACCCAATAGTATATAAATCAAACATCGCAACACACGCCATACAAAACAACCATAACTTCCCCCCACCAGAGAACATAAAACTCATAAAACAAGTCAATAAGGGAAACCGCATGGACATTGGAAAAACTTAAACATCAATAAATTTAACAGTCATAAATCACTTATCGAAGAACAAGTACAAATCAAAACACAACAAGACCTAACATTCAATATATTAAACAAATCAAGACACACTCTTAGAAACAATAAACCTAGAGAAGATCCAACAGAAAGAATAGTACCTGATGTAATCCAAATGCAGGCAAGTTTACCTAAAGTACTTGAAGTACCTGTAGTGAGGCGTTCGGACCGTATGAAAGGACACACAACAGAATGACACGTTTAGATAGAGTAGGGCCTAGAGTATGACCAGCTGTCGAAAGCGCTCGCAGATAATTAAACATAAGTTATAGAGCTTCAAATCCCTTTTGTAACTTACATTAATAGTGAAATACTGAAAATAAAGGAAAATTAGTTGCATCATCCAATATATATATCTCAACTGGATATCAATAGTATTCCAGATGATAACCCTCAATAATACATTCTTGAAGTAGATGTGCACTTCCCCTGAATTGTATGATGTACATTCAGACTTGCCATTTTTGGTGAAAAGTATCATACTGCCTGGATCAAAGTCCAAAATACCTGAACTTTTACCTAATTTGAATGAAAAATAATAATATTCAGTTCATTATAGAAATTCAAAACAGTTGTAGAGGAGCAAAGTGACTCCTGGAACACTTCAAGGCTGCGCCTCAACTTTAGTGAGTGTGAAAGAGAAACGTGTGACGTAATCGCAGCAGAGAAATATGGAATGAGTATCGGAGAGATTCAAAGAGCGTGGGCCCCCTTCGGACTCCGATTCACTCCTCCGGCACCGCCTCACCTCTCGGGCCTCCTTGGGCCTTTACTCTCGAGCCCCCTTGTCACGTACCAGTCACATGGTCCTAGTGGTCACCGGCAGCTGATGAAAATTAAATTGAAAAAAGCGATCGGTATTAAAATTGAACCCTGGTGCTTTGTCCTTAGCCTCGACACCAACGTGAGATGTTGGAAACGAATGCGAACTAATGATACTAATGGGCCGGCGGTTGTTTTGTCAGCTCTCATAGGCGATTCAGAATGATGAATGAACACAGAGAAGGATGGAATGAGAATCGGAGTGATTCAAATATCGTGGTAAAACTATAAAAAAATAAATGTAGAGAAAAATATTGCAAGGGCGGAAGTGATATATTAATAATGATGAATGAAGAATCAGATTAAAGAAAAAACATGGCGACAATGTAACGGACATTCAGAGGAGTATACAGGGTGTCTCAAAATACAGAATTTAAGAAAAAAACATGACAAGTAGAATATCATGAAATATCAACAGCTTCCTTTTGAAGGTTAGTACTAACTGAAAAAGCGGTGATTGCAATAAGACTAGCGCTATCTATGTGTTAGGCCCGACACTCTTCAGCCCATGGAGTATGAAATGACGTTTTTGACATTATCGACTTTCGAAGGGCCTTATCTACAAAATTTGATGCTCTCGACAAATTTCGTCTTCAGATTCGTAACAATGACAGATATACAAATGTTGCCCAAGTCGGGCTACCAAACTTTCACTTTCGTTGTTTTTCAACCATTCCATTTCAGCAAAAAAAACTTTCCAGGTAGGCCATATCGTCGGATACCAAGTCAGGCTGAACTCCAACTTCCGACAGTCAACCGGCAGGATCCTCTACTGCACGACGGGTATTTTACTGAGGCACTTGCAAACTAATTCGAATCTGTCGGACTTCACGCATGTCATCCTAGACGAGGCGCACGAGCGAGACGTCAACACCGATCTGCTGATGAATCTGCTGAGGAGCGCCATCAAGAAAAACCCGAATCTGAAGCTGATCGTCATGAGCG